>RKSS01001360.1:78846-103258 GCA_009829855.1 Neofusicoccum kwambonambiense
GGACGATTGATGCCCCGTCCCTCCTCCCATGTCGCCACGCCATAAATGGCCCAGCTCCAGAAAAATGACGGCACTTCGTGAATCAAAAGAGGAAAGAGGAAGAGGAAGAGACCGCAAAGTCGGCGAAACGGTTGATGTCGTGACGTGCATGGCGCCTATTATCCTCCTTAGCGCCCGCATCCGCGTACCCTTTCTTCTATCACATGCTTCATAAAACCCCCGTGTGTGTATGCATGCATGTAGAGTATGTATCGGCAGCGCACCTCCTCACCGGGTTGACGCGTACATACGTACGGGGAAATCATTTCCCACCTTTCTCCATGCGCAGCCGGGCCCCGACCGAAAGGGAAAAACAACGCAAGCGCAGCGTCATCCGCTCATTGGTGGCAGGGCGGGAAGAAAAAGGTAACGAGAACGGTGTAATCTTTTCTGCACTCGCATCTCATGCTTTGATTTCCCTTCTGTTTGACATGTGAGAAAGGAAGCATGAGGGAGGATTTGTCAAAGGAAATGCATCAGATTTTCCCACCAACCGATTCTCTCCGCGAAAGGAAGTTTTACGAAACATACAGGAGAAAGAAACAAGATCAGATCAGGACCAGACGTAGGCACAAGGAAAACGAGGCGGATAGGCCACCCCACGCGAGAACAGACACGGCGTCCCCGATTACAACCCCCTTTTTGGTCGGTCTGCACAACCCTTCCCCTCGTCTAGTGTGTGTGTGAACATACATCAGCCTTGCCCTCCCACTCCCCTCTCCGCCCCGCTACGAGTCAACCCCGTTGTTCTCCACACCATCACCCTTTCTTACTTATAGGGGCAAGGGTGCCAAGACATAGATGACGATCCTCCTAGGAAAGCTCTCCTAAATTACCGCTGCCGGCGATCAAAGCTCCTCCTCCCTACCACCTTCAATCAACTCTTTCGCTTCTTCAGACTACGTCCATGCCCATAACGCACTTTCGCCAAAGCATCCAAGACGCCGCGCTGTCCCTTTCATCATCATGCAAGCTTCGCTCCAAAAAAGCATGCCTTCGCGAGGAAAAGAAGAAACGACTCTTGAACGGACCAACGAAACAACTCCCGCTTTGAGCATTCGCAAACGAGACCAAACAGCATGAGGATATTCACAAGAGAGGAAAAACGATCGACCGAGGCTAGACGTCCAGCATAGACCTGACCGGAGGTTGCTCCCGTGGAGACACGGGGGGCGATGCTGCGGGCTTCTCTTCTGGTGCCGTCTTTGCCGGTTCGGATACAGGAGAAGATGTGCCTTGCGCTGCTGAAGCGAGCTCTGGTCCCGCCACGGCAGGAGCAGTCTCCACCGGAACATTCTCCTCGGCAGCAACCGTCTTCGTGGTGGCCGATGCAGAAGCAGAAGGAGCCGTGCTCGTATTTTCGGGAGTTTGCGTCGGCGTTACCTCCTCCGACTCAGTCTTGGGCGGCGAGAGGCCCGGCTTCGCTTCCTCCTTCGTCTCGAGCAAAGCCGGAGGCTCGGTGGTTCGGGGAAGATCAGCCGAACGTCCTCTGCGATGTTGCGTCAAGGCTGCCAGACTCGATGTTGATCGATGCCGCTCAGAGCCACGGTCAGAGCCGCGCTCAGAGCCAGGCGAGCTCGGGTCAACCTGGTTGTTTGGCGGGCTCTTCGCGCGCTGTTTGGCATCCCGCTCTTTCCGCTCGGCAAGTTTTCCTTTGAACCATCCGATCGGGTTTGCTTTCTTATCTCCCTCTTTACCCTCCGCCCCGACAGTTGTGGAGCTTGACGCCTCACCAGGATCCAGACTCAGGCTCTTGCGACCACCTTTCGAACTGATGGAACTCATGCTTTGCTCGGCCCCCGAGATAGACCCGAAGTTTGATTCGTTGATTGGCTTGGACGCCTCCTTCCTATGGCTAGGGCGCCAGTGTCGCTTCCTTTCCCTCTCAGCGTTCTCAGCCGCTGTGGTATCGTCTCCATGCTCAACCTCCGAGTAGCCACCGGAGACGGTTGAATGCGAACGCATGGATGCGCTGGGTGACATGCTGGGTTGGAGCGGATTAGCGCTCATCGTTGCCTTTGGGGGTGAAGTTTCAGCTATCGTGGATATATAAGGTCCTTGGTCTTTGACTGGCGTACCTGCCGCAACTCCTGACGGAAGTGGTGAAGGCGGTCCTCCAATGTGAGGTCCGTGGAGGGAATTGGTCGAACTCGCTGCGCTTGGGTTGGTGCTCGGTGCACGCTTCTTCTGGAGCTTGTTGGGTCTGCGCCTCTCCTTGGACTCGGTATCCGAGTGGGGTGAGGACTGGAACATGCTGGAAAACGAGCGGAATCCGCCAGGTGTATCCCGATCAGAGCTCTCACCTCTGGGCTTCTGCGGGGTCTGGCTGTGTGGAAGAAGGCCAGTAGCAGAGGTCACGCTGGGCGGGGCGGCCAAGGGAGTGGAGTCTTCACTCGAAGGAGGTGACAGCACGTGGACAGGTCTTGTGGCAGGACTTACTTCACCGCTGGGCCTGACGGGCTCTGCGATGGAAATCGAAGCAACCGCGGGCGACCTTGGGGTAGCGCCGGGACTCTGTTCTGCGTGGTCTCGAGAGAAACGCTTTCCTGCGACGTGCGGAGACTTCTTTGACGGCACGGTGTTGCTCCTGTGCACCCCCGAAGCGAACATTGTGTTAACAGGACTGGGGGTAGCCACGACACCTGAGTTTTTCGATTTCCTAGACGAGACAGACACATTCCTCCGAACCATTCCTTGTTGGCGCACACTCTCGGCACCTGCGCTTGCATTCGATGAGGATCTTCCAATGGTAGTCTTGGAGCGGGTGGGTGTAGTTGGAGCCTTTCCTGATGGGGTTGACGGTCCACTTTCCACCTCTTCCACCGTCTTGGGATCAGCAGCGGTTCCCTGCATACCAATGAGGAAGTTGTCCTGGTTCTCAATGAGGAAGATGAGCACATCCTGACTCAGACGATATTCCGGAGGAGCCATGTCATGGGTCGGGTGGGACAGGATACCAGGTTGAAAGATGGCGGCAAGATTAGCAGTAGTCATTTTGTTCAGGTCAGATTTAGAGGCGAAGACGGCCAAGAGATCCAAGATATACAGCAGCAGTTGGCGGTTGAGCGGAGGCAACTCTGTGATCAGCCTCTGATAGACTCGAATAGCGTCATCCATGTCGAAGTCTCCAATGCTCTCCTTCTGGCCGTCCATCGGGCCGACTGCTTGGGCCTGGTGGTTGCGGAGGGGGTCTCTGAACAACTCGTAGAACTCGAGGGGTATGATGGGCTCGGGCAGCTGGTTGAAGTATCTGCGCAGAATATTGGCGGCATCGTGCACGGTGTAGCCAGTCCAATCCAGGCCCTTTCCGTAGCGATCAGGCGAGTTGAAAGCCTCTCGCAACTCCTTGATGCGCTTTTCGGATCCGCTTAGACGAAAGATACCTTCGACATCGACAGCTACACGCGCCAGCACGTTAGTAGTGAACAGGTGAAAGTGAGGCCTGTGACGCACCTTTCTCCTTGAGGAAGACTCCGCATTTTGCGACGACGATGGGGACATAGCCGTAGATGTAGCTCTCACCCTCTTCGTTAAATAGTGAGATTGCGACATTGGCGTACTTGATGCTGTCTTGAAGAGGCACCCCGAAAATGCCTCGGGGCTTCTCTGGCTCTGCGTAGTAAAGTATCAGCTCACGACATGAAGTGTACGCGCGCAAAGCAATCTGGAGGGGCCGGGCGACAGCTCTCGACAGGCGCCCAGCCTGCCGACTGGCGGCGGCGGCGGCGCGAACGCGAAGCCTGACGAAGGTCGTCCGCACGCGCCTCCAGAGACGGAGGAACCCACCCTTGTCCTCGTCCTTCTTCGCATTCCCGCGCTTGAATTGTCTCCACCACGAGGTCAGATCGCGCTTCGAGGGCACGTCGCCGGTCTGGCCGGGGACCTGCTGCGGCTGGTCCCATTGGCGGGTGCCCGAGGCGCTGGCTTGGGCGGTGTGCGGCATCTGGGCGGGCTGCTGCGAGGAGGGCGGGTCGCCTCTCGCTCTTTGGGGCGGACGGAGCTGGTGTTGTCGCAATGGCGGCAGTCGGAGGCTCGCGAGGGTACCGGCAGGCGTATCCTAAAATAGCGAGGGCGAAGCGAGGACGTGTCGCCGCTCGACAATGCGGCTGCGGCTGCAGGAGGGCGGCGCGACCTGGGGCGCGGCAGGCTCTCGCCGGTGTCTAGGGCAGCGATGGGCGCGGCGCGCTCGCTGGGGGGCAGAAGCCTGGGTGTGAGGCGGCGGCTGCAGGACGGCCGTTGCTGTCGGAGGTCGTGAAACGTGAGGAAACGCGAGTTTTCGCGGGCGCGGGTGATGTAATGCGATGATATATGCTGGTGGCTCGTCGCCGGGCGCCAGGGTCAGACGTGCTGCTGGTCCAGGAAAGGATCGGAGGGAGACGCTGGGTGTGTGCGAGAGGCGGCGGGCAGACTTGAGCGTGGCTGATGCTGCGTGTCTCCCGATGAGGAAGCCCCTAGGTTGCCCGTCGGCTGCCCAGGCTAATACGAGAGACGGTGCAGCGGAGTGAGCACGCGCCGGACTGGCAGCGCTGGAAGGGACGTGAGGCCTGGGCGGGTGCGGGCGCTCGGTGCTGGACGGCGTTGGTGTTTTGGGCAGTCCCAGGGGAGCTTGGGCAGTCGAGCAGGAGAAGCAACGGCGGCTTAGGCTAAAATAAGGACTTGGGGACTTGGGCTGCTAGCTGCGAGCCGTGGACGACGGCGTGCCGACAGCTGCAGAGCGCTCGCGAGCCGCTGCCGCCCCAGCCAGAGCCCCAGCCGGTGGCCCAGCGCGCGCACCTGGCACTGGCAGCGCTGCTCCACGCCCCGGCCACCCAGAGTCAGGACCAGGCCAGACAGTCGCCAAATCCTCACGCTGCCCCGGCGCTAATCACCACCCATCAGGGTCTGTTGGTCTGTTGTCTCCGCCGTCTCATCACGCGGTTCCCCGGCACAGCGCCGAGCCAAGCCGCCCGTCCACTACGTCAAGCCCCGAAAAGTTGTTCCAGCATCAAAGCTCCTGCCACTGCTGCCAGGCACACTCTCCGCAACCCACGCACGCCAGAGCACACCGCAACCACCGCATCATCGCCCCGCCCCATCCTTGACAGCTGGCCGTCTCGTGACTCGCGCAAGCAAGCAGCATCGCAATGGACGGGTGAGCGCCCCAGCCGTGCCCCGGCCGCGCCGCACCCTACGCCCCCCAGCCCGCTAACGCAAGCAATGCCGCCGCAGTCTTACGGGAGCTGAGCAGCGCGAGCTGCAGAGCCGCATGGAGCGCAAGCAGATGAAGGAGTTCATGACGGTGCGCCGCTGCCCGCCGCCGCGTCCCGCCCCGCCTGCTAACGGCCGCAGATGTACTCCAACCTCGTCCAGCGCTGCTTCGACGACTGCATCTCCGACTTCTCCACCAAGTCGCTGGGCTCGCGCGAGGAGGGCTGCGTGATGAGGTGCGTCGACAAGATCCTCAAGGGCTCCGAGCGGCTCGGAAACCGCTTCCAGGAGCAGAACGCTGCCATGGCCCAGGCCGGCGCCCTCCCCGGCAGGTAGACGCGTCGCGCGTTACGCCGCATCTTCGCATCGCTCCCTTGGGGATTCTGTAGCATATCATCGGGACAGGACGGAACAAAACAAAATGCTGTCGGGGGCGTTACGGTCAATCAATGTATGGATATGCCTGCGTAGGGCAGGTCGGCTGCGCCAGCTCGGATTCGTAGCACAGTCTCCTCTCAAATTGCAGCCAGGGTTCAAAGCAAACGCCACGCTTATTTTCAGAACCAATATGCACGCCTCTCTGACTGCAGCTTTGCAGAACATTTTTTTTCTTCAACACGAGAGCTGGCCGAGTGTGGTGGACATGTCGAGTCCCGAAGAAACGCGCACTAACCCGAAAACTGCAATCGAGCTCGTGATGTTTGATACGGCACGGTCGACTGGCAGTGCGGTGCCTGGCGCAGGTGCGATCTGAGCACCCCGGTAAGTGGCTGCGCGGATCAACCCACGAGGTAGGATCGGATGGTGGCCGTCTAAGGTGCCTGTGGCACAGTCTACCCGCAGAGCAATCTCCGACCGAATATCGCACCAATTGCGCGACCAAGTATTGGGACGCGTGGTTGGGGCGGCAAGATATTGGGGCAAGGACTGGAGTGGAGTGGAGAGCAGCTCTCGGCTCTCGGTAGACGGGAAGCGCTGGTCTTCTGACTGCAAGTCACAATGTTGCTAGCCTGGTACGCCTAACGTTGGCATAAACTTCGTTTCGCGTCCGGGTGATGTGCGTATAGCGCTACGTACGAGAGGGCAGAGATGGGCGGGCTTGCATGACGGATTGTTGATTAAACACACGTCCAAGGGGCTTTTCCTGCTTCGTAACGAGAGATGGGTTCATTGCATTATATTAACCTTATGGATCGCCTAGCGTGCTGACGCTGAGTCTCGACCGTCCAAGACGCGAGATCCTTGTCGTGGAGCTCCAAACGCGGGTGTGGGCGCTTGCGCCTCCGGCAGGAGACCGTGCCGATTGACGTGTGTGCAATCTGCGAGGCCTTCTCGTCGAGCATTGCAGCACATGCGCGACAGAAGCGGTTGCTGTCGGGGTAGGGCGAAGCATCTGTCCGGGAAAGCCTCGCGTTTCTTTGACTGCACATTCGCGGCCATCCTTGTGAATGCCCCAGCTCCCTAATTGTACGTGCCCTATTGTTGCACTGTTCGGCAGCCCAGCCACGTACGTGTGGACCACAGACCAGAGCTAGTCCGTCCGCCACACTTCGGACAGACTCGAGCTCCAACACGGCCTATAGCGAGCGGTGGCTGTCCTATGAAGCTGTGCTTGCCACTGCCGCCCAAAACTGTGGCGCATGAGCACCGCCACCTTGGTCAACAAATTGACGATTCTCACAAGCGCCTGCCGCGCCCTTGGCACCTAGTTTTAAGACCAGCGGACCCGCCTGACGTGGCTCGCACCTCACCGGCCACCTTCCGACAACACTGCAAACACTCCATAACTCCTATTTCGTCTCCAACAACAGACATCCAACACGCAAAACAACACCTTCGAATCTCTCAGCCAAACAACATGGGTTTGATGTGGACCAAGCACTGGGGTGGCCGTCACGGCGGTAAGCAGCACCGTTCCTTCTGCTCCAGGTAATCGCAGCTAACCGGTCCCAGGCGGCGGCATCATCGTGGACAAGCACGGCGTCCGCAGAGCGCCTTTCCGACTCAGTCTCGGCCGTTTCAGCTGCTTCCGCTGATCGCAACAATGCGTCGGCGACCGACGAATCCTAGGGCGCTGAGCAATGAGGTGAGTGGGAATAGCAGCATCTCACTACCTATGCACGCTCACATGAGCTAAGCTGACAGCCAACTATAGAGCACGCAGACTACTGATACCCCTCGATCCTCATGCGCTCATCTCTTCTCTACACGCCGGGGCGCCCGGCACATGTCTTTTGCGTTCATACCCACACTTGATGACGATTCTCATGCCTTCATGCACGCCACTGCTGGATACGGGGATTATACGGACGGGGAAACAGGGTGGTCGATAATGCGCAGGATGGGCGGAGCTGCCAAGGAGTGGCCACAGCAATGTCTACATCTACGTACCTACCAATGACAACTGTTTTCGCATGCTTACAGCGCCCCTTGCCATATAATAATAGATGCTGCAGCGTCGTCCTATCACGGAAGGGTACAACTGTGGTGGCGGCGATCTCAACGCGTGCCCGGGGCATTGAAGCACCCACCTAGACGCAAATTCCCCTGAGCAAAACACCAAACCCCCATCCGGACAAATGCTCCCAGGTCCCACAGTCTGAGCTTGCCGTATCTGTGTCGGGCTGGGGGCTGTGCAGAACCGATCAGGTTTTGAGGCATGGAATGTTCGCGACGCAGCAGGTTTAGGCACGTCACGATCCAGCAGGTTGCCCGGCGGGCGATGCAAGTCGCAGCAGGTTTGCAGAAATGCTGCATGCCCAGGCGCGCTACTGCTGGCCGTAGCGTAGTTTTATCGTGAGATGAGCAATGACATCATTGGCGCACCGCCACAGCAGCTCGGGGCTCCATGCAGGGATCGCCAAATCTCGCCAACCACTGCGGGGAAGGCGGGAAAAGCTCCAAGCACAAGCTCCACTACACGCTCCCTACCACGCCACCGCGAGGCCTCTGTTTTGCTGCCCGCTTACCTTGCGGCGTCATTGCGCGTGAGAGAACAACACTCCTGTCATCACTTGCAGCATCAGCCAGCAAAGGCAGCAGCAGCAACCATGACCGCATCAAAACGCTCGATCCTAATCATCAACCCTAACTCTACCGCCTCCATGACTGCAGGCCTCGAGCCTCTAGTCCACGCTCTAAACTTCCAAGATGTAAGCCTATCTATAGCCCTACCTTATGCGCCACACCGCTCCAGCGTCTTCAAAACGTAGTTTTTTTTTCTTTTTTCTTTCTTTTGAAAAAACCCCCCCTCTCAAAGACGAAGAACCACCATCTCAAGAGTAAAGCCACAGCACCCCGCTAACACCACCACCACCACCAGCACACCACCCACACCTTCTTCACCGCGCCCTCCGGGCCCCCCTCCATCAACAACGAAGCCGACGCGGCCAGCTCCCTCACCCACACGCTCCCGGCCCTGACGCCGCTCCTCCCGCGCCACGACGCGTTCCTGGTGGCGTGCTACTCGCCGCACCCGCTGGTCGGCGCGCTCAAGCGCGACGCGCACGTCTGTGCCGCGCGCAAGCCCGTCACCGGCATCCTCGAGGCCAGCGTCGCCGCCGCCCTGCAGCTGGTCGCGCCCGGCCAGCGCTTCGGCATCGTCAGCACCGGCAAGGTCTGGGAGGCCGTGCTGGGCCAGGCCGTGGCCGACCTGCTGGGCGCCGGCGGCAGGTTCGCTGGCACAGAGACGACTGGGCTGATGGCGACGGAGCTGCATGATGCGCCGCCCGAGGAGGTGCGGAGGAGGATGAAGGAGGCGACGAGGAGGTTGGTGGGGAGGGGGGATGTGAGCGCGGTGTGTCTTGGGTGCGCGGGGATGGCGGGGATGGGTGAGATGGTGAGGGAGGCGTGTGTGGAGGAGTTGGGGGAGGAGGAGGGTGGGAGGGTGTGGATTGTGGATGGGGTGCAGGCGGGGGTTGCGTGGTTGGAGGGCGCACTGAGGTCGGGGCTTTGATGGAGGCGTCTTCGAGAGTGAGGTGGACATGACAAAAAGTGATTTCACAGCGATTTTGCTTATTATTCCCTCATAGCATGACAAGCATAACAAAAAAATTCCACGTAAGGTTTTGGTGGTGTATAGTAAATGATATTTCTCGATGTGACGTCTCTTTTTTTCTTTTTTTTTTTTGCCCTTTCACCGTTTTACCCTCTCATCTTAGCCAGTACCAGAAAGCCAGACCACGTTGAACACTAAATCTGATCAGTCAACATTTTTGACTATTAAGGTACCCAGTCATTTTCACTGAACCTAGTAATTCGCTCATTTTGGAAAGGACTGAAATAAGATATCTTTCTTTCTCTATATACTCCTTAGAGACATGGCGAGCCGTAAAGAAAATGGACTTCTTCATCCGAAACAAATCTCGCAATGGGTAGGTGAAGCCTTCGTCTGGATACAGATATGCTTTGATCAGTTGGTAAAGTTATACGGATAAATGCTTCAACTACTTAAAATGCTTACTGAGCACATTATTTACGCCGGAGCACACTTTGTACTACTATTCCTTTTGCAACTCACTGGGAAGTTCTGGAACAGACCGCTTTTACCAATCAACTAAGATGCATTACACATGCTAATGCGGCTGGAAGTAGCTATGATAATTACATACTTTCGTCTCTTTTTCGTAAATCCGGTGCAAAGGCCATTCGCGAAACTCACCTCAGCTGGCTAAGGTAGCGAGAGCGCCATATGCAAGCATCGTACGAGAGCTAATACCAAGTTCACTTTAGCACAATGAAATGGAAGCTGTAGACACAACTAAATTGTGTATGTTACCGTGAACGTACGCAAATAACCAGTCAACTCTTTGAAATTCTAATGGTTCTGGTTTGGTTGGCTCGTTCCCACGTCGGCCTGCAAGAGGATTCGTCACTCAGGGCAGCAGTCCCTCGGCAGTCTATCAGTGTTAAACATAGTAGCTAGGCCTTTAAAAGCTTTTAGCTAACCATACCGATTCCCAGTGATTGCACGAGACTAACGGCAATATGGCAACAGCGAAGCCCAAAGCGGGAAAGACAACCTTGAGCCACTGCACCATCGTCTCCGCGCTTGGCATGAGATGCTCAGAGCTGGTCCTCGCAGCAGGCAGCCATCGTGCACCGAACTATGGTACCCGATATTTCGCACCCAACCAGCGGAGGCGGGAGTGGGGTTTGAGGAGGTGACATGTTACGAGTCTGGCCACGAACGCGGCGGCGGACGCGGACGACAGACCAAGCTGCAGCCTGTGCTGGCGAGCATGCAGCAGCAGGCACACACGGGAGTCAAAAAAGATGCTTTCTGGTGAAGCATCACGCCAAGGTTGGGAGGCGGGACTGGCCAGGATGGCACGACGGCTGGGGTGATGGGCTGCCGCTGGCGTCGGGCGGCGCAGATCAGCGGCAATCTGCGGCCGCATGTGACAGCGATCCCTGAGCCCAGCAGCGTCATCCACGCGCAGCTTCGCGGAGAGGGGGAGAGGCCACAGCACCACGCGCCCGTATCCTCCTATTTGTACTGGGCCCCGCCCAAGCCGCTCGTTCCAGCTCCACGACTCCTGCCCGCGCCCGCGCCCACGCTCCCTCCCACGCCCCGTCGCGCAGACACCGCCCGCACCCACACGGCCGCCAGTCTCCCCGGCGGAGCCAAGAACCCCGCGACGCCCTCGACCACAGTTCGCCAGACGGCAGCCTGAGACAGTCTGAAATCGCGCCTTCTCCGGCCGCACCGCGCACCAGCACGCGCGCCACCTTGCCCGCCCAGCTCGCCGCCGCTCGCCGCTCACCGTCGCTCCTCTCCACCATGACGGCGCACAGCCTGCAGTCGCCCAACGCCATTCCGCCGCGCACGTCGTCGAACGGCATAATCACCGGCCACGCGGCGCCGCAGCGCTCGGTTCTCCGCCCGCTGTCCGAGATCGACTGGATCTCCTCGTCTAAAAAGACGTCGCTGGCCTCGATGCGCGGCACCTCGCTCTCTCCGCCGCTGTCGCCCTCCCACCAGACGCACACCTACCCAATTCCCATGACGCCGCCGCCGACCGACCCGCTGAAGAGCATCAGCGACGAGCTGATCTACGGCAAGGGCTCCGGCTGGTCTGCCGAGAAGGAGCGGATACTGCTGGGCCCGTACGAGTACCTCTACGGCCACCCGGGCAAGGACATCCGCAGCCAGATGATCAGCGCGTTCAATGCGTGGCTCCAGGTGCCGGAGAAGTCGTTGGAGATAATCACAAAGGTCGTGGGCATGCTGCACACCGCATCATTACTGTAGGCCCAGCTGCCCTCATTTTCAGGCACAATTGCGGTTTACTGACGGCGCTTGAAATCGCAGAGTCGACGACGTGGAAGACAGCTCGATGCTCCGCCGCGGCGTCCCGGTTGCGAACAGCATATTCGGCACCGCCCAGACCATAAACAGCGCCAACTACGTCTACTTCCTCGCCCTCCAGGAGCTCTCGACCCTACAAAACCCCACCGCGATGACGATATTCACCGAGGAGCTGCTGAACCTGCACCGCGGGCAGGGCATGGATCTTTTCTGGCGGGACACCCTGACCTGCCCCAGCGAAGCCGACTACCTAGAAATGGTCGGCAACAAGACCGGCGGCCTCTTCCGACTAGCCATCAAGCTGATGCAAGCAGAGTCAAGCCGCGACCTGTACGCCACCTTTCTCCCCTGCTCCTCCCACCAACTAACCCACCCCACCCCGCAGCAACTGCGTCCCCCTCGTCAACACCATCGGCCTCCTCTTCCAGATCCTCGACGACCACCTGAACCTCAAGTCCGAGCGCCTCTCGGCGCAGAAGGGCTTCGCCGAGGACCTCACCGAGGGCAAGTTCTCGTTCCCGGTCATCCACGCCATCCGCGCCGACCCGGCCAACCTGGTCCTCGTCAACATCCTCAAGCAGAAGACGGCCGACCCCGAGGTCAAGAAGTATGCCGTCGCGTACATGGAGCGCAAGGGCAGCTTCGAGTACTCGGGCCGCTGCATCAAGGAGCTGCGCGACAAGGCGTTCGGCCTCGTCGAGGAGGTCGAGCGGGCCGCCGGCGACGTGGGTGGCGCCGAGGGCGCAGAGGGCGTGAGGGCGATTCTGGAGAGGATGAAGGTGGAGGGGGTGTGAGCGGTGGGGGTGGCGTGATGTAGTTGCGCTGGAGAGTAAGTGAGCGTTGAAAGGTACAGGCTTCTGGGTTGCCGGATACGGTGGGTCACGCATCGCGATGCCTCTTTTTTCTTGCTGGATGAGCATTTGTGCATTGTGTGGATGAAAAGGACGGGAAATGTGGCGCTTTATGGGTTGTGTGCGTGTGTGTGTGACATATGATATCCCCGAGGGCTCTCTCTCTTTCTCTGTGTGTACTTTTCTTGGTTAGAATTTTCGGTCCTCTATCGTGTTGGACGTCAGAGCTCGGGAACAGATGCTGAAAAGACGAACAAGGTCAAAAACAACTGCAAACAATTATCACAAACTGTACGCAAGCCTTACGTGAAGACTAGCTTGTGGCTTGGAATCAAATCGCATAGCCTGAGAGGGACTGCACGGATACTTCTCGAAGAAAACAAAGTATGTTCCTGAAAACAAGCAGACGCTACACTCTACTTGCTTATGCAATTACTGCCTCCCAAACGCCCAAAGACCAACTTTTTCGCATGTCCACCGCAGCGTACTTTATACATTCATACCAATGAAACGATAGAAGCCATGTCAGCCACCTACTCCTCATCCTCATCCTCCTCATCCTTCCCTTCCCTCAACCTCTCCGCGTACTCCTTCGCCAACGCCTCCACCCGTTCCCTGCCCTTCTTGTCTCCATTCTTCTCCTCCCACTCCGCCCACCGCTTGAACACGAACTTCGCCCTGCGCGCCTTCATCTTCGCGCTGGCCATGCGCTCGTACAGCTTGCTGACGTTCTCCTTCTCGCCGCGGCTGCGCTCGAGGTCGACGAGCATGTCCCACAGGTCCCAGCGCTTGGGGAAGGTGGCGAGCAGACCCTCGAAGACGGTGCGGCCGCGCTCGGGGTCGCCGTGCGGTGACGTGAACTCTAGGGCGCCGAACTTGGCAGTCAGGTGGCGGTGCTGGTGAGGCGGGACGGATTGGGTGGCGCGGCCGAGGAGGCCGCGGGCGCGGTCGGGGGCGTTGAGGGTGGTCATGATGAAGGTGGCGTAGTTGAGCCAGAAAGAGGGGTTGGGGGTGATGGATTTGATCTTCGTCATGCGCTGGAAGAGAGAGTCGGCTTTCTGTGGTGCATTGTTAGTGGGTTTGCTTGAAGGGGGAGGGGAGCCGGTGGTGTGGATCTTACCTCGTGACGTCCGGTGCTGGTGTAGATGCTGATGAGCTTGTTGTGCATCTCCTCCGTATCACAGTACTCGCACGCCCGCTTAAATGTGTCGTCAACAGCATCATCGTTACCCTGCTCGATCTCGAGGTTGAGCAGTGCCGTCCAGATGTTCATCTTCTCGTCTTGTTCGCGAATGTTGATCGTCTTGAGAGCACGCTCGCCAATCTCACGTGCCTTCTGCACTTCGTTAAGGCCAATCTGGAAGGCCATGTACTGCATCCAGAGAGCACTGTTGTTAGGATCTCCCAGCAGCAGGCGCTCGAAGTCCGCGACGGATTGCGGGCCGTGGACATCCAGGTCACCGGTACGGTCTTCCTTTATGGTAGGCTTCTTGCTCTTCTTCTTTTTCTTAGATGCAGCGGCATCGGAATCCGACTCATCGGCCTGAGCAGTCTGGTCCTTCTCGAGGGAGGAACCAGTCCAGTCAAACCCAGATGTGCTGAGGCCACTGACAGGCTTGGAGTCGACCTCCATCTCATCCGCAGACTCGTCCTCATCCTCCTCCTCGGAATCACTCTCGATGTCCTTGACATTGGACAAATCGATATCAGAATCGTCCATTTCCTCATCCTCGTTGCTGTCATCCATGTCAAGCTCCACGCCGCCATCATCGTCACTGTCTTCCTCATCGTCCGACCTGTTCTTGAGATACGACGCCTTGAGTCCGAAGTTGACCTTGTGCTTCTCCTTGTCAACCTTGAGAACAACAGCCTTGACGGCATCGCCCTCGTTGTACAGCTTCCGCACATCCTCGACCTTCTGATCCGCAATCTCACTACGATGGCAAAGACCACTGACGTTCTTTGAGTTATCGACAACGATAAAGACACCGAAATCTTCAACCTTGCGGACCTTGCCCGTAATGACCATACCAGGCTTCATGTCATCAAAGACAAGCGGCGGGACATAGTCCTTGTCGAGAATGCTGGCCTTGAGCGACATCTGCACGTGGTTGAGCAGTGGGTCGACTTGAAGGATCTTGCCCTTCACAAGCTGGTCAATCTCAAACGCGGACCTCCAGTCTTTGATGAAAGAGTCTGAGAGATCAGAAATGCGGACGAATGCGGTAACGCTGGGGCCGAGGCTGACGAAAAGACCCTTCTCCGCGACGTTCTTGACGAAGCCACGCACAACATCATTGACCTTCAGCTTCCTGATATTGGCGACCTGTGGGTCCTTGACGGGAAGGGACGAGCTGAGAACCTTGGACGGTCTCATAGTGAGGTGAAGCTTCTTGTTAGGAGCGTCAACATCGAGGACGCAGACACGAACAACATCATTCTTGCTGTAGATCGTGGGGTTGGCTTGCGAGTAATCATCGGTGAACTCAGTGAGGGTAACGGGCGCAGAGACGCTGTCGCTCAACTGAACCATAATGTTTCGTTCCGTCACCTTTGTCACACGGGCCGGCAGAGTCATGCCCGCCGAGAGATCCTTAATGGTCCTAGGCTTAACCGCCGAGTCAGACGTAGCCGTAAGGTCCAAACGGTTCGCTGACGCACTAACGTTCTTGACGCGGACCTTGATTGCTGAGCCGACCGGGAAGTTTGCTGCGACGTTGTTGAGCAGGGAAGCATCGTCTGCCAAGTCCATGAAGTCAATGCGACCACGCACGTTCGGAGTAATGTTGACCCAGACGCAGTGCTCGCCAATGTTGTTGACGAAAGCGATGTGGGACGAGCCCACAGCCAGCTTGTCCAAGGAAAGCAGATCCGACTCCTTGGACAGCTTGACAGCCTTGGCAGTCAATTCGAAAACGGGCACCTTGCTAGTACGGTGCGAGATGGGCAGGAAGCGATGGCTCCTTGCATCATGGATACCGATGACCCTGACCTGAATGTCTTGTTTGGCTTTGAACTGACGCAGAGGGTGCTTGCGGTCCTTGATGTGCTCCAAGCTATCGAAGACCTCCGAAGCGTCAACACGTCCGAAGAGGTTGTCAGCAAGTTGCACATTCAGCTGGGTTTCCTTAACGCCAGTGATGCGTGCAGTGATGAGCTTGCCAAACGAGAAATCCGAAATCGACTTGCAGTTCTCATCGATTGGATTAACAAGCACCTCGTTGCTGGCAGGACCTTTTGAAGTCTTGGTCGATGCGGACTTTTCGGCAGATTGTTGTTCATCTTTCATAGTAAGGAGGAAGCGGCGCTGCTTCTGGTCGACCGAAAGGATCTTTGCAGTGACTAAAGAGTCATTCTGGAGGCCATATCCAATAGTCTTTTGCATCTCTTCCTTCATCTGTGACTTCAGCAACAAACCAACAAGCCCACCTGCAAACTCAACGAAGACGCGCTGGTCATCAATGTTCCGGACGAAACCATTGGCGGTCTGACCTTCCTTGATGTCTTCAAATTTGGCAGGCAGAGATCCCGATTGAGCCGCGGCAACCAGGCTGGGCTTACTGGAGAGCGTCACCACAGGCCTCTTGTCCGACTTGGCAAGGATGACAAGATCATTAAGCGTCTGTCCGACCCGGATCCTCTTCATCCTAGATTCTTCTTTTTTCTCCGACCCGTCGGTCAGATGGCCCAGTTTGAGGATACCCTTGATTGTCGTTCCCTCGAGCTCAACTGTGACATTCTTCTCAGACTTCTCGGAAACCACGCCCTTGACAATTCTGCCGAGCTGTAGAGAGCTGTAGCCTTCTTGCTGATCAACATTGCGTGAGGAAGGATCCCTGCATGAGACAGTCATCTTGTCAGTTTCAGCGTTGACGGAAAGGGCGTGAACGGTAACGGTCTGGCCAACTCGGAAATGATCAGCGGGATCCTTGATGTAAGCTTCACTCATTTCGGAGACAGGGAGGAAAGCCCTCAGGTCCCCATAGAATTGAACGATTGCACCGGCGTGAAGAATCTTGATGATAGTACCCGGGGCTTGGTCGCCGATCTGGACATCCGAATAGCTTGCCCAGATAGGTGCCTCGGAATTGACAAGGGTTTTCTTCAATGTAAGGCGAATTTGGCGTCTCTCAGGGTCCGTCGATAGTACCCTTGCAGTGACAGGCAGGCCCTCCTTGTACTTCTTTTCCGGGTGCTGAAGGTGAACATCGGCGATGTGCGTCTCTTGGACGAGACCGCTGATTCCCTCTGCGAGGTTCACTACTACTGCGCCGGAGCCTCTGGCAGTGATCATGACCTTCTCAACCTTGCCCTTGACCACCTCTCCAACTTTGATGTCCTCAATACGAAGGAAAGGCTGGTCAAGGATCTTCTTCTCAAGCGAGACGATGTAGGCACCGTCAACAGGATTGTATCCGACAACACGGGCGCGGTGTGTCGAGTTCAGCTTGTATGCACCGGTGGTTTCCGACAGGATATCGACTTTGTCATCGGACAGCCTAGAAATGTGTGCGAAGCCCGGGACCCTCTTAACGCCAACATCCATGAACAATCCCAAAGTGGGCTCCACCTTGGTCACCTTAGCTTCCTCGACGATTGAAGAAATAGGAAGGGTGTTGAGAGGCGCCTTGGAATCAGCGGCTTGCCGTTCGGAGAGGGACAAGACATGGTCAAGAAGTGAGACGCCAAGTTTGCGATTCTCTTCTCCTGGGAATGTGCAGATGATCCTAGCCTTGACCTTCTCACCGATTTTATATTTGGTAGTGAGGTCTTGTTGAGTAGCACCGGCTCCTGCGTGCACAATGTCGGCCGTAGCGTCGACAAGACCCATAATGGTTCCAGCCAAGCCGGTCGCGGTGACCTCCGAGACCAAAACTTCCACGGCGGTTCCAGGAACGAAAACATCGACTGTGGGCGCTTCCGTTAAGAAATTGGCCTTCTTGACGTTGCCCACTTTCTGGAAATCGGCGGATAACTTGGCAATCTTTCCATTGGAGCTCACCCCAGTGACCATGCAGAGAAAAACGGAGCCCTTCTCAACATTTGTATGATCCACGCCATGGCCAACTTCTTTCGAGGAAATGAATCCCTTGATGTTCCCATCGGCCAACCCTAAGTCCATGACCAGACCGTGATCCTCTACACTGACAACCGATGCTTGAACCATGGTGTTTGTAACGAGGTCTGACTTCGAAATCCTGTTGTTGGCATCCTGGGGCTTGACCGAAAGCTCGAGATGCTTCTTCTTGCTTTTGTTCCCTTTGGCTGTGGTAGAGTCCTCGCCCGTGGAAGTGACAACCGCTCGCAGGTACTGACCCAGCTTGAAAATATTCTTCAGCTCAACGTCGTCGTCGTCCTCTGATGAAGCATCTTCAGCGTCACTCTTGTCCTCCTTCTCCAGTAGAGCCTCGATTCTCTCCGTGAATTGGTCGGAAACAGCGGTCAACGGGACGAATCCGATCAAGTTGTTGGGGAGAGCAAGAGCGATGTCGCGGGAGGTAATCTGCGTGACCTGTCCAAGGATCATGGAGCCAGGAGCAACGCGCTTGTAGCTCAGGCCCTCGATCCTGATACCCTCTTCCTGCTTCTCGCCAACGTCGCTTTTCCGGCCCTTCGACTTCCTCTTCTTCTTGGCCACCTTCTGACCCTCGGCATCCTCCATGTCAACATCATTATCGCTGTCTCCGCCCTTGCCTGCTCTCTTGTTTGACTGCTCGAATAGGACGTCGCGGGCGGCATCGTTCTGGATCTGCTTGTGCTCGAGCGGGGTGAGGACGCTGCCGCCACCACGGGGAAAAGATCGCTCTTCCTGCTTCAGCACCGAGGCAACGGGTAGAGCCTTCTCAGCAGGCTTCTCCGGCTTCGTCTTCGAGTCGTTCGGAGTGACATCGGACTTCCGCTGGCGCTTCGCGGCGCGCTCGTCGGCAGAATGCTTGGATTTTTTCGAGGCGACGTGGTCGCTATCGGCGCCACGCTTTATGGGGGCCATGGCGGTGGGAATGAGTGGAAACGGGGGACTGCCGCTCAAGAAAACGGCGTGCAGGTTGGATGCGCGCACCTGCGTCAACTTTTCCAGCGGCCAAAAATTTCGGCGGCGACCCGATTCTCCGCCGGGCCGTCCTCGGCGCAAGTCCGCGTATCTTATCGGGTCCGATTTAATTGCTTAGCGTCGCGACTCGGCGCCCATCCTGGACGCGACAGCTCCATTTTCGCGACGCGGCGCATGCGGCTGCACCTGGACTGCCACTCGGCCGCCACCGGAGCTCCCAGCCGTGCGCGTCCTGTGGGCTGGGCTAAGCTGGCTGACACCCCACCGCGCAGCTTAGCCGTCGCGCGATTGGGACGCTGTGCAGCTGCCTCGCGCTGCGCGCTGTAAAGTGGCGCTTGGGCCCGCTCGCAAAACGCGGGACACGCGACGCGACCTGGTGGACCCGAGCTCTTCCAGCCGCCTCCCCAGGGCACACACCTTTTCCTCCTCGCCCTCACCACCAGCCCGCCATTGCTCATGTCCACATTTCCTCCTTGCATTTCCTTACGCTAAACAGCAATGGCGGACAACATCGGGCTGCCGCTGTCCCAGGACGACCTATTCGACCAGCTCCCTTATTCCTCGCAGTCCTTTGCGTCATCACCTCCGCCGCCCTCCTCGCCCACCAGGACCACCCGCAGCCACAAGATCAAGAAGCCGCCGCCCATCACCCCGAAGCGCTTCACGAAGTTCTTCACTCCGAGGACCACCAGGAACAACACCGACAGTACCTCGGGCCGTCAGTTGCGTGACATCACCCGCAATGCTGTGAACCGGAAGAAGGCCACCCCGAGGCGCACCGTCGTCTTCGCCGATACCCACGTAACCGATTCCGAAAACTTCGCTACTCCCAAGCTTGCTTCGAGCAAGAAGAGGAAGCTCCTGCCCTCGCCCGAGAGTTCCCCTATCCAGCCGTCGCCCTCCAAGAGGTCCCGGGGTTACATTCACACCGTCAATTTCGACATCGCCGAGGATGTTGAGGTGGCATCTGATGCTGAGACGACTATCCTCGGGGAGGAAGATGACTCCGAGGTCGAGGAGGTCGACGAAGAAGAGGAGGAGTTCTACCATGAGCCCATCCGTCGAGCACCCATCTCAGGCGCTTCTGGACGTCTTCTCTCGCGAACTTTCGGTGGCCGAAGCCGTATTGGACGTGGCAAGATCCATGATCACTGCGGCGACTGGAAGGATCAGACGGCAAACTTCTACACCAGGCCAGAGGACTACCATTCATTCGAGACAGACATACCTTTCTGCACCGCTGCTTGTAACAGTACGCACCACCGTCGCAGGAGCCCATGTACTTGAGCTAACTTGTGCCATAGCGAATTCACTTGTGGCTATTGGAGATGAAGATGGCAATGTCACATTGTTAGAGTCAGCTAAAGATAGCGTTCCGGCATTCAACACTGCCCATGTCCAGTTTAGGCCGCACAGCAATGCCGTTATGGACCTCTCTTTCTCATCCGACGATTATCTCCTGGCTACGGCCTCCGGCGATCAGAGTGGCCATGTCATTGATGTACGGACTCAGCAGAGCACCTACGTTATGGGTGGTTCTGGCGGCCACCAATCATCCGTTAAGCAAGTCTGCTTCCAGCCTGGCAATGATAACGTCATCGCTACTTCCAGCCGTGATGGTACCGTGCGTCTGTGGGATCTTAGGTGTAGTGGATCGGAGGGAGCCATCAAGAATCTTGTTGGTTTCGATGGCCAACCGGCCGTCAATGAGCACAAATTTACCTACGCCAGCGTGTACAACACAATCACAGGAGCCCATACGGAGCGACAGGGTTACGGTGCGGGCAATGCTGCATCACACAACAACACAACACAAAGGTTTGCAATGCACAAATGCCATCAAGTTCTTCCTACGGTAGTTAATGCAAAACTTAGGGACGGTGCTTCCAAGGGTGATGCTGCTAGTCGCCGTGGCGACGTCTCCATCACTGCTCTCTCGTTCTTGTCCATGCCGGGACGTGAGCATCTACTACTCACTGCGTCCGAAGCCTCTACCGCGGTCAAGCTTTGGGATATCCGTGGCCGCTACAACCGTCGTGCTATTCCTATTGCCACCACCCGCCAGCCTGAGTCGCACAGCAAGCATCGCCAGTTCGGCATCAATGCCCTTTCGCTGAACAGCGACAGCAGCCGCCTGTACGCCTTGAGCAGAGACAACACTATCTACGCATACTCAACGAGCCACTTGGTACTGGGCCACGCTCCTGAGCTCTCAGCTACCACCAGTGCAGCAAGGAAGAAGCAGGCCGGCATGGACAAGGAGGGGCTGGGACCTCTGTACGGCTTTAGGCACCCTAGGCTCCACGCAACAACCTTCTGGGTCAAGATGTCCGTCCGCAGGGCTCGAGGTGACAAGGAAGAGATGTTGGCCGTTGGCTCCAGCGACGGTGCCCCCGTGTTGTTCCCGACGGACGAGACCATGCTCAAGCGCACCACCACCCCGTCGTCCCGCCCTTCCACCTCCGACTCTATGCTCCCTGTCCCACGCCCTATCCTCCGTCGCGGCGTGAGCTCCTTCCACGCTCGCATGAACGACACCATTCCTATCTACGACCGTGGTACCCCGCTCGTGCGTGGACATCAGAAGGAGGTTACGAGCTTGACCTGGACCAGCGAGGGCGAGTTGGTGACGATTGGCGACGACTACACCGCAAGGTGCTGGCGCGAGGACCGCGAGGCCGCCAGAGATCTCAGGACCGGAGGTGAGGTGGAGGGTAGGAGGTGGGGCTGCGGCTGGGCGGACGTCGGCAGCGACTACGATGATGACGAGTGAAGGAGTTGATATCGATATGGAACGCGATGAACCGACACATTGCTATTTGTGTACGAGAAAAAGGCACAGATGAAGAAAAAGTCATGGGATGCACTCCCTGAAGGACACTCTCCGTGTGGAGGGAATCGCAGGATCACAAAAGGTCCTGGATGGTCAAGACGGTCGATGAAAGACACCCTGCTCTGTGCAGTGGATACGGGAGAGACTCCAAAAGATGGTGGTGGATCATGAAGGTTCTTGGGATGCAGGTATGCAAAAACGGCTCTTATGGCGAAGCGATAAAGCGACAGAAGATGGTGGATCAAGATGGCTAGTAGGATTGGACCCATTAAATGATGGCTACGGCCACTGTAGTTGTATGATACCCCGTAGAGGAGGTCAGTCGTATTGGGTAGTAAGAAGTAAGTGCTGCGTAGCAAAGCAGTACGTAAGACGAGAAATAAAGGAGCTTCTCTGGTACCTGGTGCATGCATATTATGCTGTCTGTGTGCTTTGTCCACGGTGATCCATCTCAAGCCAGCAAAGCCTGCGGGATGACACCAAGCGGGCAAAAAAAGCGGAACGAGGCTCTGTACTCGAGCAGGGGTCGGATTTGCCCTCTAAGCTACGTGCGAGAGCGCTGCCGCCAGCAGCCTCAAGCATAAGACTATGCCACCTCCCCAGCTTGATTTTCCGCCGATCCTCGCTCTTCTTCCTTTCTTTTCGGCCCCCACGCCCACTCGGATTTGCCCTTTCGTGTTACACGACAGCGCACTTGTCTCAGCCTCGTTGAACACATTTCCACCGGTCAGCTTCAAACGCCGGGGTCGCGATCCTCTTCCGAGTACTCGACCAGTCATGTCCGACAACGTTCCTCCATACCAGTATTGGCGGCAGACCAAGAATCCGGAATACCAATGGGATCCCTGGAAGAATGACGAGTGAGTAAAAAAAAGACAGGGGCTAACAAAAGGGCAAAAGAGGTTATTGTATGAGAAGGGCGTATTGGACATCTGCGGAGAACCCAATTTACTAGGGCCGTCAGTGGGGACTTTGGCCAGTTTCGGACAGTCCTGGCACACACCCGGGCACCCCACCGCACTTGCGCAATTATCGGGGCAGTTCATTGGGCATGATCCACAATGACAACCTGCTGCAGAATCAAGCCATCGCTCCACAGCATGTGGATCAGGATCAGGGAACGACTGCCAACTCTACTGTACTGCCAGTCTGCAATCAAGTGATGCAACAACCTATCTCATCTGTCCCAGGGGATGATCACTTCACATTCGAAAGCGGATGTAGACCACTCGAACCGTCCGCCAGTGCGGGAAAGCACGATGACCAGTAAGCTGTTTCATGCTATGACAGGAATCGCCATCTGACCCTTTGTCAACAGCGCTACCTCTCCTCCAGATACGAGGCTGAAATGCGAACATCCTGGATGCACTTCTAAGAGGCGCTTCACACGCAAGTACGAGCTGCAGCGCCACATGAAGAAGCATGCGCCTCCGGTGGCCTACTCATGTCTGGTTATCGGCTGTGCCTATCAGGGCACCCGGTCGTTTTATCGCTCGGACAAGCTGAAAGTGCACTTGAGAATGTCGCACACGGAAGAAGCGCTCTGCCAATGTCCCGTCCAAGGTTGTCCTTCGGCTCAATTACCTCTTGGTCTCATGTATTATCATGCAAATTTCCACGATCAAGGAGGCCACCAAACCATCCCAGTACTGAGTCAGTATCAGGAGAACGGGAGCCAGCGCGTCTCAAGATGTCCGATCGGCAACTTCAATGAATGTGGCAAGTGGATTGCCACGGCTCAGATGCCATCACACCTTCTCAGCCATTCAGAAGAGGACCGGCTCAGGTTCCGAACCGACGCTCTCCAAGCAGGTCATAACAGCATTACCGGGCAGCCAGTCTGCCCCATCTGCCTCGAGCCGTTCTCGGATCCCGAGGAATTCGCCAGGCACATTCACCTGCGGCATCTACTTGAACCAGGCAGCGAGGGTGCTGAGCATGTTTCGAAGCTCTACAACACCCTGGTCGAACATCTCGATAGGAACCAAATACTCACCTGGACTGATCTGTGGAGCTTCCCATCTGATGTACTCAGAAATGAGCATTTGAATTGTCTTTTCTGTGGGCTTGTAATATTCGAGAAGCGTTATTCATGGTCCCGGTATTATTATGCTCCCACAGATCACATTCGAGACCACTTGAAGATCCACAAGGAAGACATCACGAAGGTCATTCAGCACCATCGCCAGATCCTCAAGCACACCCAAAGTTCATCAACCATCCCATCTTTGACGACCTCCGTGTCACATCTACTATACCGCCAACTATGGGATCGCTTTGAGAGCCGGGGTACCAGAAGCAGTGCAAGCTCAGCATATGTCGTAAGTGGGATCAGATAGCACTTCTCGTGGTTAATGAATTACTACTAATCGTAGCTGAACAGAACTATGTCTATACTAGAGGTACGGTTGGGACGATTGGCCAGTGTGTCACCAAGCTAATGCCAGATTGGAAGAACTTTCGGATTGCAGTTTGATTGCGCAGTCGGTTATTTCGGGACTTTGTCTCTTCGCTAAATCAACGCAAAAGCACAAAAGAAAAAAGATGAAAAGCGGAAAACTCGAGAGAAAGTAACGAAGACTTCATGAAGGGTTCATGTTTTAGGATAGTTTGGAGTTATTCAATCAATTTATTTGCTTATAAATGTTATGGACGTGATTATTATGGAGAAGGACGCGCCACAGTTCCTGCTGGGTTAGTAGAGCATAGGGTTAGTAGAGCATAGGGTTAGTAGAGCATAGGGTTCACTAGTCTTTGAATGCATAGTGTGTATCAGGGCGCAAACTCCCACAAGCGATGCAAGTGGGCCGCGAGGTGGAAAGATCAAACGTCTAGAAGATACTATAATAGCCCGACTCTCAAAATGGTATAATCGAGTGCGAAACGCCTAAGATAACGTAGATAGCGTAATGAGGAAACCAAAACCAGCTCTTACTTTCTGTATGATGCCCTCAATCTCCATTGATACTGTGTGGAACGTAGGCGTGAACATGTGGCAGTGGGTTTACTACCATAAACGAGCAATTTCGTGGCCATTTCAGGCTCAAATAGTGGGTGTTACGACGGACCGACCGTGTTGGGTTTCAGCCGGTGTGTAAGACCATTCGGCCAACCTCCTGTCGACTGGAAGTCGACAAAAGGTT
>RKSS01001361.1:1007-19439 GCA_009829855.1 Neofusicoccum kwambonambiense
ATAGGAAAGTTATGACAATCTAGTGTTGCTCTGTATGCTCTGTGGTTCTACAGACAGAGCGGACAGAGCACTATAGTTCTGCTCTCACTGCTCCGTGTTCTTGGCGGGGGAGCGGGCAGAGCACCTTCTTGGCATCACGTGAGTCTCGTGACTTACGTGGGTCTCTTTGCACCGTGCCTATGCACCCCACTTTCTTCCTCATCCTGTCTCTTCCTAACCACGTGGAGGCTGTGCCGTAACAGTATGTAGATCGAGATAACTTAGGAAACAGGAGCATCGAAACCAAAAGATACACCAGTGGAATAGAAGCCGAAATATTACAATATTTCTTCAACGTCGTGGAGCGAAGAAGAGACCTCTGCCAGACCTGCAGGGAGCCATGGTTGACGCTGTAGGCGGACGTTCGGTTTAACTTTCCAGCATTAGGAGCAGATCTAGCCGTTCGTGGCAATTCGACCGACCACTCATCGCGCGCCCGTCCGGGACCTCTCCGGCCGATCATCCCCCCGGAATACCGTCCATAACGCTAGCGGAAAATAAAATAAAGGGAAAAGACAACGCGCACCATGGCGCGGAGTCTGGAATTGCGTGGGCAGTGTGGGGCTTGTGAGGTGTGGCAGGGGAATACGTAGGGTAAAACCACATTGTTACGGCGCAGCCTTCACAGGACCTAGGTCTGATGAGAAGAGAGGTATGAGCGGGGCTCAGACGAACGCCGAAGAAGGTCCACCAGGAAAAAACCGGGATCACGTGATGCCCCACCAGTTCATCAGTTCATAAGGGCTTGGCAGAATGAACTCTTGAACACCAGTTCAGATAGTTCAGACCCCCATAAGAGATAAACTTCATGAACTCTAGATTGTATACACTTTCCTACAGTATATATAGCTTCACTCGTTAGCTAGTATTTGACCCTTCGTGGTCAACTTCAATAATCAATCTACACCATTGATTAGTAACACGGCCTTCGCACGCAGTGCTCAGTCTCATCACGTGTTTATTGCTCTCGCACCTCCCTTGTATCATCTCAAGGTAAACCCCTAATACGGCTTACCACCCTCTTTGGTGTTTGGATCCTTAGAGGTAGAGGCCCGCCGTTACACACATACCATGTCCCTGAAAGATAAATACATTTTTGTTCTGCCCTCAAAGCCGCGCTCTAAAAGACGGGACCGGCCCTCTATTGCTGAGACTGGAAATGACTGCTACATGCTAATTCCAAGTGGCCGAAACTCAACGCTACTAACTCTCAGACCCCGTCTCCTCTCCTTGTCCCCTCCATCTATCTTGCCATCCTCCGGCCTCTTGCTCGTTCTGAAGCGTATGATGTGGGGTATGAGTCGAGAGCTGAGGTAACGAGAAAAGGTGCAGCGAGAGGCTAACGAACTACATAGCGAGTCTAGTCGGTAAGAGAATAAATTGCAGTAGCAGCTAAAATCAGGAAGAAGATGTACAGATCTACCCCAAAATCGAGCAACTTGCATTCTAATCTTTCGCATCCGATGGCACTAAAGGGGACCAAAAGACCCATCTGTATGGCTGTGGAAGCTTTGGTTCTCTTCCTGTGTTGCAGACGAATGGATCCCCTGCCATCGCGGTGCCTCGTGTGTAAGCTTTGCCCCTCTCCGAGGGCGTAATGCATGGCATTTCCACCGAGCAGTATCGATTCCCTTCAGCAACATACCTCGGCAATCCAGATCCGGCATACAACGTGATAATATGTCTGGCGGCCATTTATGGTGCTGAGTGAAGGGCGGGCGGTTCAGAATTGCCGCGGGCGGGTGTGAGAGGGAGGCTAGTGGTGTTTTGCCGGGTTGTTTTCGCGACGCGTGCATGGTCGTGCCAAGGCTGGGAGGCTGGATCGGCAACTAGCAACGTGATTGACGCAAAACGGCTGCGAATGAGGAAATATCTTGCAAGACACGAGCGAAGAAACGCGTTTCGCTGAATTCGACGGCGGCGAATTTTGGTTGACGAGGCCTCCCTGTCAACCTTCATTGCCAGATCATCCAATTCGATACACCAATTCTCCAAACTCCGAAATTTTTGCACCGCTGTCTGCGTGAGGTGCACATCATGCCGATAGCAGGCTGATTTGTAGGGGGTAGAGGCAGTGAAGGCCCCCGGTGAGATGACAGGCAAGTGTAACGGTTAGTGGTTGATGTTGAGCAGAACGCACGTGAGGAGGCGAAGGCGGTGACGTCATGCGCTTCCGCGACTTCATGGCGCTCGTTTGTACGTAGATTCTCGCACTTCGTGCGACCTCTCTGTAGCAGCATCGAGTCTCATTACAGCAAGGCAGGATTGTCCACCGTTCTCCTACTCTTTTCACTCTGCCCACCGGGCAACAGTGATCGTGAAGGAGAAATAGGAGGGGGAAGAAATTCATTGATCTACCGTGCAGCCTACAGCTGACCGGGACTAAGAGGGGCGGATGGTACCACCGCACGCACCGTCGCTTCGTCGTTTCTGTTCAAGACATTCTCTACGATGTTGTATGCCTCTCCGTTATGAGCAAGCACAGCAACGAAAAACGTGAAACACGGCAGTCGAGAAACACAAGAGTAGGGGTGAGTGCCTGTGTTCCATGCTGTTGCCCACCGTCTCCCCAGCATAGAACAACTGGATAACAATTTTACATTTATAGGCTTCCTATGCTCGCTCTTATCCTCTTGCTACTCCTACCGTCGTCGTCATCGTCGTCCGGAGCGTTGCACGACTTGTACCCATAGTCGCAGGGGATGGCGCGCTCGAATACCGACGATCGCTCAAGCACCTTGTCTGGATTTGACGGGAGGATTGCGCCTGCGTCCGGCGTTCTGGTTAGCTCTGTGTCCATGGCGCGGCGGCGTCTCCGCCGACTGTCGCCGTTTGCTTCTCAAGGGGAGCATGACGAACAGCGGATCATGAGTCCAGCCGTGATGCTCGCGCCGATTGCCGTGCCCGCGAGCACCAGGAACTCGGCGCAGAGGGGCGCAAAGAATAAAGCCATGGTGCAGATCCAGATAAGTATCCCTTCGGCCCGGGAACACGAATCTAGGCACACCGGAGCATCGGCCTCGAGGAAATCCACCCATGGATCCGTTATGCGCGGCATTCTGTTAATTTTGAAAGATGGTAAGATAGTGTGACGATGAATATTGTAGCCACGCTATGTGAGTGAGGGTTCGAAGCATGTATGAAAATGGTGAGGCGATTTGGTGTATGCGCAACCAGTTTTCATATTTGTACGCGACTGTTACTCACATGCCACAGCAATGAGTCAAGCGGGCTCCGCTACATACATGTGGGTTAGAAAACGCGCCGAGGAATTCCAACCGTGGAATTCTCAAGCTCATCGACAAGACTGTAGACAATGGTGCTCGTTGGGCAGTCGGAGTCTGTGCAACTTCTCCAACATCTGGAGGAGAAAAGAGTTGCGATAAGAAGAAATTGGAACAGCAGTCCAGTAATAGTATATACGCTGGAGTTTAGAATGCTCCGAAACATTACCTAAGAAACTCGCTAATGGATTTCTTGATCCAGGCTGTAGAAGCAGCCGTATCCCCCACATTGGTGAAGGAGCTCACGAGTGGAGATGGGTCGGAGAATGGATTCACGCTTGGTCAGTTCAAGCCTCGTCAGCGAAACCGATGGCGGGGCACGAGGTTGTGGAGAAGGGTGGAGACGATACAAAGACCGAAGATAAGATACGGTCAGAGAAAGAAGAAATGTGAAAGTGCCCGACAGCATATTGCCGAGCCGATGACAACCGCCGCACCAAGCAATGCACAATCTTATCAAACGTTGATATCCATCATACCGATCAGATTTCCTAAGCGTGAGCCAGGCAAAGAAAGCTCAACAGGTCACTTTTCTGACCGCCACGCACGCTGTTGAGGACCAAGTTGATTCGCTTGCACTCATGCTCTGCTATGGCTCTGGCGCTTATGCTGCCGCGCACGTTCCTGCGTGCTCGACGTGGCTGACTCATCTTATCTTGGCAACAACGCTTCCATCTATCATGTCTGCTATGCTCGGATCGTTGAACTGAGCAATCCCTGGTCCGAAGGCTGCGTTAGGATGACTCTCCGAGTCCGAACTGAGAAATTCACTGAATAGTCTGGGCCGTTTCATGACAATTTGGTCATGCTCACGGTCGGAGTCCGAGTCGGTAGTATTTCCTCATGGGAAGTTCTCTCAGCCATCTTTCGCTCGTTATCTACAATGGGCTTGCAGTCAAATCAGATGCTCTTCGAGTTCACAGAAGTGCAAAAATTGCTATTAGAAAGACAACAGGAGCACCAGCTTGCCATACGCCCTGACTCGACATACTTTCGGCAGCCTTTGAACTATCAGCGTCCGGAGGTCTTGAGAAGACTTCACAGACTAATCCGATGGTAAGTCCTCAGAAACGTCTAAACCCATTCAGTATTAGTCGAGTTTACTGGTTCCATAATCACTGTTTCCTCCTCTTTCTTGTAAAGACTGACAGATGAAGATGTTCAATAAATACACTACAAACGCGACCGACGCTGCAATAAGCACTTTGAGCATTTCAAGGACAGGCTTTGAGATGCCATCAGCTCCGATTGTCACAAACGTTCTTTATCTTCTGGCAGCTTCAACGGTCTTCCTGATTGCGTACGCTTTCCAGGAGTCTAAGTCTAATGCTTCGATTCTCAATCCGAAAGGACCGTTTGAACTTACCTATGCGAGGGCAAAAAAGCAATTCGGCATCAGTGCCCGTGAGATGATTCAAGACTGGTTCACCAACCATCCAGAGGAGCCAGCTCGCGTTATGGCCGACATTGGCATGATAACGATCCTGCCCCCGAAGATGGCGAACGAGATCCGGAACGACCCACGCCTGAACTTTTTCAAGACACTTCACCAGGTATTTGTGGCACCATCCTTGTCCTCTCGTGACTTACTTCTGAACATACTAGGTTTTCCATGCCCAGCTTCCCGGCTTCGAAGGTTTCAAGGAGAGCTCGAGAGACACGCAAATCGTTCAGCAGGTCCTCATGAAGGAGCTTACCAAACATCTTGGTGAGAATTGGCTTTGCAAAGTCTGAGAAGCTGCTTGGTGGGCCACTAACGATATTTGTCCGGGTAGACCAGGTCACGGAACCCTTGGCGGAGGAGACAGCCCTTGCACTCGATGATATTTTCCATGCCGATCAAGGCGAGTATCATCTTCAATCCAGAAAGAATGCGCACTGATAATAATAACGAACTCAGAATGGCATCAAATCGAGCTGAAGAACAACATTTTGCAGCTAATCGCGCGGATATCTTCCCGTGTATTCCTCGGCGAGCAGCTATGTCGTAACGAGGATTGGCTTACAATCACCAAGGAGTACACCACGAGCGCCATTGCTGCAGCCGAGCAGCTTCGTTCGTGGCCTGGGTTCACCCGCTTGTTTGTGCACTGGTTCCTTCCACGTTGCCGCAAGCTTAGAATGCTCGTCAAGAAGGCACGGGCGGTCATCGGCCCCGTCATAGAGCAGCGCCGAAAGGAAAAGCTTGCTCTGAAAGCAGAAGGGAAGACTGTCAAGTTCAACGACGCAATTGAGTGGTTTGAACGAACTTCCGGCGGACGCTACTACGATCCTGCTAACGCGCAGCTGTTCATGTCAACTGCGGCCATTAACTCCACCACGGATTTGATATGTCAGGTAATGACGGATCTTGCGCAGCATCCAGACGTAGTCGAGGCCTTGCGCGAGGAAGCCGTCACCATCGTCGCCGAGAACGGCTGGAAAAAGGTCTCACTATATAAAATGAAGCTTCTGGATAGCGTCCTCAAAGAGAGTCAGCGCTTAAAACCAATCGCGACTGGTAAGCTTGCTCGTTCACTCCCACAGCCACTTGCAGCCCCATCACAATATGACCCGGCTGAAAGTTGATTGGCTCGTAGTTTCGATGCGCCGGCTCGCGCTTGAAGACGTCAAGCTCTCTGATGGCACTCTAGTCCGTAAGGGCCAGATGTTGGCAGTGTCATCTCATCTCATGTGGGATCCTCGCGAATACGATCAGCCGTACGAATGGGATGGGTACCGCTTCTATCGGATGCGCCATACGCCAGGAAAGGAGAATGTAGCCCAGTTTGTCAGCACCACCCCGAACCATCTCGGCTTTGGCCACGGCATACACGCATGTCCCGGCCGATTTTTCACCGCCAACGAGGCCAAAATTGCGCTCATTCACATTCTACTCAAGTATGACTGGAGGCTTCTGCCTGGGTCGGCTCCGAAACCACGCCCCTCCGGGATTTTCCTGTCCGTGGATCCGCTCACCAGAATTGAGATTCGCAGACGTCAGGAAGAGGTCAAACTCTAGGATTACTGACGCGTGGCGAGCTTTCATCGTGAGACCTTTCAGTCTACAAATCTCAGCTTGAACCATGCTCCACAGCGCTATTGCTGGCGTCATTTAGTGGCTCATAGCCTGTATATAGTCAATTACATTGGTCCTGAATGAATAAAACAATGGGCGGCTGGAAGCAAGGCCTCCTCGCATCCAATACCAATTCACCGGCGTGGTCATTGTTTCATACCCGCGCGGGATGTTTTGTTGAACACGACCGACACCTATTTTCAAAAAAACATAATCTTGAGGTTGAAGTGAACAAAACCACAACATCCTAGGGTCCGAACGACATGGAAAACTTCAATTGGTTCATGGCCGGGTTCGTTCCTCGCTCTCCTTGATTCAACTTACATAGTTCCGTGCCTTTGGTATGAAAGGCCGATTGCGCCGTAAAGTCACCGTCTCCGTAAGAAAGAATCCTACACAGGAGCCACGAAAATGACCGATCGGTAGATACTTGAGTTAACACGCATGTACTCTCGTCCATTCAGACTTATAGTGGCTCTTCGTGGGGCCCGTTGGCATGAAAATGTCCGGTACCAAGCCCTCTGTGACGCATTTTTGGCGGAGCAGATCACGGTATTGTTTTAGAACTTATCATATAATGATTGGACTCTTGGAGGATGCATGTTGTTTGAAGTCACTCATCTTGCAGACGTCCAAGATGGGGGACCAACGCATCTACAGCGCCGTTGCCACAGCTCCAGTCAACATAGCCACGATAAAGTCAGCAACAAGAAGCATTCGTATTGAACACGTGCTGACCCATATTTCAGGTACTGGGGCAAACGGGATGAGAACCTCAACCTACCAACCAACTCCTCCCTCTCCGTCACTCTCTCACAAGATGATTTGCGCACGCACACTACCGTGTCGTGTTCGGCGTCCTATCCGGGCGATACCATCGTCCTCAATGGCCGAGCGGGAGACGCTTCGGCACCCCGTCTCCAAAAATGCCTGTCCGGTCTTCGCATCCTCCGCCAGAAGCTGGAAGCTACAGACCAGACGCTGCCCCCCCTGTCCCGCTATGGCATCCACATTGTCAGCGAAAACAACTTTCCCACGGCCAGCGGCTTGGCTAGCAGCGCGTCAGGCTTTGCTTGCTTGGTTCGTGCCACGGCCGACCTTTACAACCTCTGTGCCACTGTGTCAGCCGCCGAGCTATCCGGCATTGCGCGATTGGGGTCCGGCTCTGCATGCCGCAGCCTGATGGGCGGTTACGTAGCCTGGGACCTCGGCAACGAGCGGGATGGATCTGACAGCAGAGCGAGGCAAGTGGCGGCGGCAGCGCACTGGCCAGATATGCGGGCGCTCATTCTCGTCGTGCGTGACCGGAAAAAGGACGTGAGCAGCTCGAGCGGCATGCAACTGACGGTGCGAACAAGTGAACTAGCAGCGTACCGAGCAGAGCGGCTTGTGCCGGTGCGCATGCGGCAGATGGAGGCCGCTGTGATGGGGAGAGACTTCGAGGCTTTCGGAAGGCTTACTATGATGGAAAGTAACTCGTTCCACGCTCTGTGCTTGGACACACACCCGCCAATCATGTACATGGACGACTCCTCTCGTGCGGCGATCAGAATCGTGGAGCACCTCAACGCTCGAGCTCAGAAGATAGTGGCTGCATATTCGTTCGATGCAGGACCGAATCCTGTCATTTTCTATTTGGAGGAACACCAGGCCCACGTTGCTGGCAGCTTCAAGGCCCTGCTCTCAGGAAAACAAGGCTGGGACAGTGGCCGTGGCAAGGAGATCCACAGCAATGATACATTAGCTCTGGCTTCGCTGGATGCAGACGTGGCCTTGTTGAATGCCTCTGTCTCCAGAGTCATCTTGACTGCCGTGGGTGATGGCCCACGAAGCATCGAGAGCACAGTTTGTTAGGTTCGCAAAGAGGGGACACGCATACAACAATCTATCCTTATTCCGCCTTCATCTTACTCTTGATAGGCTGCTATGAAATTCATTCCACCATTTCCCAGTGAAGTAGTCGAAGAAAGAAAACGCATTTAACTACCTATTCATTTTCATATCACGTTGTTCTTCAAAAGCCATTTCCAGCAATCCGCAATCAATGCATTGAACGGAAACGGTTGCCACAATTACAGTGCGTACGACCGGCTGTCTCATGCAACTTATTTAGTGTCTCCACTGACAATATTCCCCGTAAATGACCTCCAGAACTTCCAACCCTCCCAACCCTTGCCAACGGCATCTTCGGGAAATATTTTCGAACTAATGCTGACCAATGCCTCAACGTCCTCACAGCCTACCGCATCTAGAAAGCTCCCCTGGTCGATTTCTTTGCCATTCAGTTGGACAGCGGGCCAAAGCACGCCGACGCCGTCGCCAGCAAGCGTCGCTTCATACTTTTTAAATCCCTCACTCGCCAGCTTCCCTTCCAAATCCAAAAGCGTCTGTGAAGTTTCCATCGCGCTCGAACGGATCCCTTCGGCCGAACCATCCTGGACGATCTCCCGACCACCGATTCTAGGCTTGAGGAGAGTGATGGTACAGCCTCCGCCGCCGGCACCAGTAAGCTTCGTCCAGCCGATGCCGGTGTGATCGATGAGAGCGCGGATCCGCTCCAGTCGTGGGTGGGATACACCAAGCGCCACAAGAAGGCCGTGATTTGCAGCCATCAGGTCACCAAGGTGCTGTAGTATTGCTGAATTCCCGCATTCCGGGCCTCTGCCGGTGAGGACGCTATACGCAGATTTCGAAATGCCGTGAATAGCGTCGAGAATGTGCTCTGCAATGGCCGGATAAGCATTTTTGAAATCCTGGACTCTAGCAACCTCAACGGCGGTGCTGCGGGGCGTTTCCGTGTTGACAATTAGAAGAGGGAACTCCGGAAAGTCGCGCAATGATGTGACGAGCGGAAGCCCTCCCTTCGTGTTCTGGAAAAGAACAGCTTTCCCACCGCTGGAAACCGTGTTGTCTACGCCTGATGGGTTACCGTGATAACATAACTCGCCGACAAAAGCCCACCTATTTATGTATTTCAGGTGCAGCTCTGACTCGATAGGAGATTGGTTTTTGTAGGGCCTACTAAGTGCTCTCTGTTGAAGTAGCAGCGCAGTAGCCAGGCACACTGTGACGCTGGCGCTGCTTCCCAAGCCTGCACCAATAGGTATCGTGGAGCGAAGAGTGTAAGTGCAGGCAGTCGACTTCTGGGAGCTTAGCGAGAGGAAAAGGTAGAGAAATGCAGATACAGAGGCCAGATGAACTTTACGGACGCACTGTGGCTTGCCTAAACTGACAGCTTGTACGTGCGGTTGAAGCGCCTCAATAAGATGAGGATCAAGAGCGGTGACGAGGTCGTAGTGGTGTTTCTTCTTGCCAGGAGCGGAGAAAGCCGCCCATGGTAGTTCTCTGATATCCCAGCTATGGCAAAGGCCAATGTCGGGGAAGTGGAGTGATACAGTAGTAGGGTTCGAATTAGAGGGAAAGGTGACAAGTAGGTATGAGCGAAGCGATATCGCTGCAGCAATCGCAGCCTATTGTTTTGTCAACGATCAATCTCCCCATGCACAAAGCCTTCTCACCTTATCATAGACCACAGCATGCTCCCCATACAAAATAACCTTGCCAGGTGCAGAGACCATAAACGGAGATACCAAAGGCTGGGTGGAGCCAATCGCGACATGCGTATTCATACTTCTCGAGTCTACGCAGAGGAGGAGCTTAAGCGCAAATGTGTTGGTGATGCGTACGGAGGTATTTTAGCCGCGGCCAGCAGAAGTTGAGGCGTTTGAACTCGTGGTGACCTTAAAGTGTAACGACTGCGCGGTTTTTCGGCATTTTATGTACAACGTGCAAGTACAGGACAGCCTTCGGAATTTTTAAAGGCCGAAGAGATCCATTAGACACAATTAACGACAATTCGACGCGGAGCTTCTAGGCCGACCGGGTTTCTACTTCCTTCTAAGCATTATCACCCTTAGAAAAAGTCTAATGAAGATATACACGCCATAAAGACGGCCATTAATACTGGGAAAAGCTCTGAAGCCGTGTATCAAGTTGTTTGAATCTAAGCGTTGATTTATTCAAAGTACACGAATTGAAGCAAGAAAGAATTATCTAATACTTGAACTGGATACCAATCTAGAGGGAGTAATATGCAAGAAACATTAAGCCACCGCCTATCAGCAGTGCCGCGTACACGCTGATACCAGAATCGGCCACATATCTTGTATCAACCGACTTCGAAGGCTCCCAACTGGATTGGACAGTGTCTCCGGGCTATAGGCAAGAAAAGAGGGCATTAGCATTTTTGGTCTCCTTCTTGTTCTACCCAGAGGTAAGGCGCGACACTAGTTATCGCTACAACTTCTATACGGGGGAGCTTTCCCAATTCGTTGGAATAGAAGACTGGAGGTTCGAAAGATCATAGTGGAGCACTGGATAGTATACTGGAAGAAAACCAAACAGAAATCCGCGGTGCCACGTACCTGTCTCTTGAGGGTTCCAACGAGCAAGCTATTTAAGATCTCGTGGGCCTCATCGCTATGCCCAATATCCTTAAATGCATCCGAAGCATCCTGACCGGCGATGTCTAGCAGTACCTCTTCGCCGCCCCTAGTCCAGATTTTAGAGTTAACATGTGTAAATCGATAGCATGTGTAGCCGGTTAGGAAGCCCGCTCATACGAGGCACGGTAACTAGAGCGCATTGACTTACGGATGTTCTTGGAGGAAGCTACTACAATTATATACCTTATCGTTCACGACGATGTATAGATCATCCTTTGTAATGTGCTTCGAAACGTCAGAGAGGGTGAACTCTTGAATTGTGGACATTTCTTTCCGTGCAAAAAGGTTGCGCAAAATGACTGAGAAGTCGAAAATCAAATGAACGTAAAATGATGATGCTCCCTCTTGAAACAAAACTTGCATAATTTAAATAGAGAAGCAGCTCGTTCCTAAACTAAAGTCAAAAAGCAACTATCCGACAATGCAAATCAGCCGACCAAAAGCTTGCTGTGTTTGATGCGGCTGAACCGTCGACTAAGTAGCATGCGTCCCAGCTCGTCTTCCTAATAAAAACGAGTTCTTTGATAAATTACTTCTGTCCTCCAAATCACTCTATCATACAGCTCAGGCTGTGCTGGCAGGGTGATGCAGGGGCCTAGCGAAACTAATTCGCCGGGCTCGGACTCCGACGCCGGAATCCGTACCGGGGTTAAGGCACGGTCAATTTGCACGTATCGGTACAATACTCCCATTTCAAACTGCAAAATTGCTAGACGGATTTCAGATTTGAAAGGGCACGCAGCTCGGTGAAGTCTCTTTCTATGCATTCGAAATTCTGCTAATACGGTTAGATGTGAGGGCTGTCGTGGCCGCAAGAGACGGTGGATTGACGAGGCGCGCTAATCACTTCGAGTTCGAGACTTGTGATTGGTCAAACACAGGTGAATGGGCGATAAGATTAAGCGGTGAAGGATAGAGCAGCGACAGCATTTGTAACAGTTCGTGCCGAGCCATCCATCCCAAGTATCTCCAGGAATTCGAGTTCTGTTGCTTTTCAGAGGCAATTTCTGAGCCAGATTAAGTTGCAGTGCGTAGCCTCTCGGCTTGAAAAAACACAGGCTGATAAATCTCGCAGAGCCCACAATACACACGAATAGAATGGACGCAGGATCGGGCAGCAGCACAGTCCCCAGTGCTATCAACAGAGCTTCCAGGGCAGAAAACCGGGATGTACAAGCTAGGCCTGCCGCTACAATGGGTGATATCGCGATGCAGGATCCAAATACTGTATGGTGGGATGGCGACACGGATCCTAAGAATCCGATGAACTGGAGCCAGCCAAAGAAATGGACGAACATCTGGCTGGTGTCCTTCATCTGTTTCGTCACGCCTCTCGCCTCATTCATGTTAAGTCCTGGAGTGCCCCACGTCATGAGAGAATTCGAAACCTCCAGCAACTTCGTGGCTTCGTTCATCATTTCAATTTACATCCTCGGCTTCGCTATTGGGCCCTTAGTCCTCGCTCCCCTCTCAGAGATCTACGGACGCTCACCGATCTACCACGTAGGGAATATCGGCTTCCTAGTGTTCACCATACTTTGCGCTGTCTCAAATAGCGTGGAAATGCTGATGATTTGTCGGTTTTTCTCGGGAGTCTTTGGGGGTCCAGCTGTGACAATTGGGGGAGGGACGGTGGGCGATCTGATGCCCCCCGAAACCAGAGGCCGTGCGATGGCTATTCGTACGATTGGGCCAATTGTTGGACCTATAATAGGTCCAGTTAGTGGAGGTTTCTTGATTGAAGCCGCCGGGTGGAGGTGGGTGTTCTGGCTCATGGCCATTCTGGTATGTCTTCTGCGCAAGCCCGTCTTCGTATCTTCCCTGCATGCGCTTGGCTGCCCCTTCTGATTTCCATCATGTTAGCTTCATACCACTAACCGGAAACTGGTTTTCAGGCTGGCTTTATGACCGTGGCATGCCTGTTATGTCTCCCAGAAACGTACGCACCCGTACTTCTCGCCCACAAAGCCGCTCGTCTCCGGAAATCTACAGGCAACCCAGCTCTTCATTCCAGGCTTGATAATGATACGCCCACGAAAGAGCTATTCCGTCGTTCGATTATCCGGCCCATCAAATTACTCGTCCTTTCACCAACCGTTACGTTCTTAGCTCTTTACATCGGTGTTATATACGGAACATTTTTCCTGCTTGCCACAACGTTCACCTTTGTTTTCCAGGAGCAATACGGTTTCAGCAGCGGAGTTGTTGGCCTTACATACCTCGGTACTGGTGTTGGTCAGCTGCTTGCGGTTCTGTCGTCTGGGCCTTTGTCCGATTACGCAGTGATAAGGGCCAAAGCGCAGAACGGGACATTGAAGCCAGAAGATCGGTTGCCTTTGTGGCTAATCGTGCCACCTGCGACGTGCATCCCCACTGGACTTTTCGTGTATGGCTGGACGGTACAGCACAAGACCCATTGGATCATTCCTCTTCTTGGCAATGCGATATTCGGATATGGGTTGGTTTTCTGCGTGGTGAGTCGCCATCGAGAATCACCGGAAGACATACATTACACGTCATTCTGAACTCGTATCTATGATACTAACGGACTTCCACAGACAACTATTCAAACGTACCTCATTGATGCCTTTACTTTATATTCAGCTTCTGCCATGGCTGCCAATACAATTCTACGAAGTTTCTTTGGGGCATTTTTACCCCTTGTCGGCCTGGACATGTATAACATACTCGGGCTTGGGTGGGGCAACTCACTTTTAGGTTTCATCGCGCTGGCCCTGATTCCAGTTCCGACGATATTTAGTATTTTCGGCGAACGCATCCGAAAGAAAGGCGCGTCTTGGTATCGAGTAGATTGAGTCAAGGACCAAGTGAAGCAACGGCGCAGAGAAGCGAAAGTTGGACAACGTAATCATGCGCGCAAATTGCTTTTGTCGGAAAAGGCAACGCCATACACTCGACTCAATAAAGGACAAGTTTCGGCCGTAGATGAGAGAGGCAAAGAGGCTTATTCTAGAGCTAATCAGAAGAGAGTACAACAATATACTATGTGTTAGCTGCATTTTTTTCGACCTGAAAATACCGACGTTCATAAGTCAAAATGATCTCTGCAACTCAAATATCCTCAACAAGTTCACTGCGCAAAAGCAGCTCCTGTCTAAGTCGACGGAGCCCAACCATGAAGTTGTGAAGTAAATTGCGGACGGAAGAGGGGAATTATGCTGCACTACTACTAAATACAAACTTTTGTAAATGTCTACTTGCCCAGATCCAGTAGAAGTTCTACCAATGCGAGCCCAGATTTCTCGGCAAGAGAATAGAACATCGCTCTAGTTGGTGCCAACCAACCACAAAAGGAAGTGTAGGCGATGTCATATAACTAATTCCTATGCTCGGTATCCGAGATAATTGTAGAAAATTGCCGACTTAAGCTCTGAAATCTCGGATCTTTCAGTCCAGCGTGGGAAATATATATCGGAGTGTAAAAACAGGTATTCAAAGTTTGTTGCTACCAAATTGCAGCACCTGAAATTTGCAAAAGAAAAACCGGCTTAATACCGACAACGGATCCTCTCTTATTCTTTCGCAGTCACTCTCGGTAACAAAGTCTCCTTGGGACAGATGGCATCTAATTCCACGCGGGTTGAGATCACAGATCTCAACCTACCATCAACGACCTCAGATGCACTCGAGGCATCGAAAGCGGAGCACGAGATGACATTTTTACAGGCCATTCGCATACATCGTAAAGCGGTAGTTTGGTCTGCTGTTGTGTCACTGGCCACCATTATGGACGGTTACGATTTGCAGATCATGACTGCTTTCTACGGTTACCCAAGCTTCCAGAAGAAATATGGTGTGAAACTCGATGATGGCTCCTACTCCATACCAGCATCGTGGCAACTAGGACTGAACCTGGCTTCCAATCTCGGTCTCATTGTTGGCGGATTCTTAAACGGCTGGCTCGTCGAGCATGTGGGGCCAAGACGAATGATGATGTACTCCTACATCGCTCTGGCTGGATTCATATTCATTTCCTTCTTCGCACCCAGAATTGAGGTACTACTGGTTGGTAGTATGCTTTGCGGACTTCCATGGGGCGTCTTTGCTACGATTGCACCATTGTACGCTGCTGAGGTATGCCCGCTTGCACTACGAAGTTACCTAACAACTTATGTCAGCGCAACTTGGATCATTGGGCGCATAATTGGTACTGGGGTCCTCCAAGGCATGGTCCATAATCCAACGGAATGGTCTTACCGCGTCCCCTTCGCACTTCAATGGGTTTGGCCTTTGCCATTAGCCGTAGCAGTTTGGTTTGCGCCTGAGTCTCCTTGGTGGCAAGTGCGCAGAGGCTGTCTATCTGCTGCTGAGGCCACAATGAGGCGGCTGACCACCCGAACTTCCCAAGCAGAAGAGGACGAAGCAGCCAGACAGGCTGTTGCTCTGATGGTCCACACAGTCCAGACCGAAAAAAACCTGAACATTGGTAGCAAGTACATTGATTGCTTCCGCGGCCCCAATCTCAGGAGAACCGAGGTTGCATCAATTTCCTGGGGTGGCCAAGTTCTTACCGGGTTCGCGATACAGAACTACATGACATATTTCTTCACTCTTGCTGGGCTGGGCTCCAGCGACGCGTTGAAGCTAAGCCTGGGCGTATTTGGTGCAGCCTTGGTTTGTACCATGTTCTCTTGGCTCCTGCAGTCACGGTTTGGACGGAGACAGATTTACATCACCGGGCTTTGCGTTATGACGCCGATAATGCTCCTTGTCGCTTTGCGTACGTTTCCAAACTTTCCAGCAAGCAAGCCCCTTAGCAAGCTGACCTTCTCTGTGCAGTGGATTTTAGCACTCCTAGCTCTGCACGCTACTGGGGTCAATGTTCGGTGATAGTCGTGTGGTACGGTGTTTACGGCCTCTCTGTCGGTCCCATTCCGTTTGCCATCGCGACGGAGGTTCCAGCTAGCCGGCTTCGCACCAAGACCATCGCCATCAGCCGGAATACATATTATGCCTTGTCTGCAATCAATATCGTTGCAACCCCGTACCTGCTCAACCCGACAGCAGCCGATCTCAAGGGTAAAGCAGCTTTTCCTGCCGCTGGCCTCTCGCTGGCGCTGCTGGTTTGGGCATGGTTTCGACTACCGGAAACAAAGGGGAGGACGTTCGAAGAGTTAGACATCATGTTCGAAAAGAAAACTTCAGCAAGGATGTTCGGACGCGTAGTTTCCAATGTTCAAGAATTGGAAGGAGGTTACGACACCACGGTCCAGAACTCGAAGTACTAAAGATGCCGAGTACGGTGAAAACGCGAGAGCATATAAGACCAGGCTCTCAAATTAGACACCAGCATTTCTTCCTTCAAGCATAAATGCCAATCTCATCAGGGTGATTGCTGTCATTCTTTGTCATGTAATTATCTGGCTGAAAACTACTGGTGAAGGAAGGTCAGGGAATAAGTCGAAAATTACGAGAAATAAGAAGCCATTCTTCCTTCAACTATCTTCCAGGCATAATAGAACAGTCAAATATGCCTTCAAGGATGATGATTTCCAGAGGTGCAGGTGCTTTTAAGAGTACGACTGCCAAGCTGATTCGGGTACCTAACTTCAGCCACCCGACCAGATCAGGCTGGCCAGCACTTCAATTCACTCACTTACCCGTTCCTAAGTGATTGAAGTGCCAAGACTTACTATATTAAGCGAATTGAGTGAGTGAAAGTGGTCAATTGGGCCTCCGAAGTGATTGAAGTGACAGAAAGTGAGTGACGAAGATATCGTGAGTCTTGGCATGGTGTTGAGAATTCATACTATCTGGCGGGCAGTTAGCAGCGCTCCATGTGTCTTCTGAGGACTCTCTTGCCTCACCTACTATCCAATTACCGCTGGACGATACCGCTATCCACCCATGACCTCATTATCTGCCCAATAGCGATTGTGTTAGCCTCTAGGCGACTTCGTTATAGCGTTACCATCTTGCCTGCTAAGCTGAAGATTCTTTCGTACTCGGCGGAGGTTGCTAGTATAGAAAAGAGGTCCATTGCCATACGGGCAAGCCGAGGGAGTCGTTCTAAGCGTACTAGCTAGTAGGTAAGCGGTAGAGTCGCGGTATCTTCTGGATTAATAAGCTCTTTCTGCTAGGCGGTGTACTCGTCGTCTGGTAGAGGCGCTACCTATGCCGTACGCTGTCTCGTCGCCTCTAGCCAATCCTTAAATAGTATACGGTAGCCACGTAAGCGCTTACGCGGAGGCTCCTTAATAGTATTAGTATTAATATCTAATTGCTTATACTCCTCCACCCATAGCCGTTATACCGTCGCTTCTGCCATGGCGATCTAGTCCTTCTTCTCTACCCAGATCCTCTTAATCCAGTCCTAACCGTAGGCTGGGTGGAGCATAATCGCGGCGACGTATACAGGTAAGTCGTCGAGGAGCTTATAGTAGTCGTCTAGCTTGCTCTAGGCTAAGTTAACGCCAACGCGAAGGTAATTGCCATCTAGAAGCGCGGCCACGTCGCTCTTCACACCCTTAAGGTGAGTAAGTAAAAACTCTATGGCTGGTAGTACCTCCCATAGCGCGCCCAACTCGCCCTTAGCTAGATTACCTTCTAGCCGCTTCGTCACATCGTAAAAGGGCTTAAGAAGGTAGTATAGTTGCTTTAGAATATCCTAATCCTCGCTTAATAGATAGTCGTCAATTATGACCGGCTTCTTCTTCAATCTGACGCCTTTAAGCGTCCCGTTATATGTACGGCTACTCTCGTAGGCGTCCCACTCTCTAACCTCGTCAAGAACGAGAGCGTTAATTGCCTTGCGTACGTTATCATCAAGTACGCGCTTGATCATAGTATTACTAGAGTTCTAGCGCGTTATATTATCGGTTATAACGTTTAAGGGCTGCTGGCAGTACACGCGCTAATAGTTAAGGAGCTTCTTGGTCATCTAAGGGGAGCGACTAAGCCAACAGACGATGTTGTAGAGCTTACCAAGCGGTCCGCAACGCCTCCACAGCTGATACTCGGCAAGGAGCTCTTACGGCGCGTTGGCGTTATCTTTAAAGGCGTTAGGATCGTGGCCGAAGAGGAGTTGACGTATAACAAGGTTGATAATATAGGCATAGCAACGAAGGCGCCGCTAGCGCTTATTGAAGCCATACTCCTTAGCAAGAGCGTCAAGGCAAGTATCGTTATTGTCTGCGTTATCTCTGATAAAGTAGCCAATCCTACCGCCAATACCCCACTCGGCGATAATCTTAGCAACCTCCTCAGCAAGGTTGACGCCGGTATGGCGGCCCTCTACCTCTGGCAGTCTAATAAGAAACTGCCGTACCTTGCCTTCGCGCGAGAGAAAGTATACATTCAATCTAAGAAGCGAGAGGTTGTTCCTAGACGTCCAGCCATCGAAGAAAAGGTAGATAAGTCCAGGAGCGCCGTGGAGTAGCTCGGTAACGATGCCTTTATGCCGATTGAACTCATCGATAAGCAACTTGCGTAGGGTTAAGTGCCCAGGCAGGGCTTTTGTGCTCGTTACCTGCGGATTTAGGTACTCTAAGACACGCCGAAACTGTGGACTCTCTACCTTACGAAA
>RKSS01001361.1:19449-75760 GCA_009829855.1 Neofusicoccum kwambonambiense
AAGTTACCTAATCGATGAGGAGTTGTTGAAAGTAGGTAGGATTAAAGGCAGCAATTACTCGGTTAATTATAGCTTACTCTAATAGCTTATTTAGATCAAGAGAGAGCCTCTATGCTATTAAGACTGACGCTTAAGGTACCTTATGCCGTCCTAAAGGATCTTTAATCCCGTGTACCTTGACAAGGTGTCTTGCGTGGTTCTTAGTCCCGTTGTCTGTAAAATCCACAAGAGGACGCCTCTTCTGCTGTACATAGTGGCGGCAGACCTAGCGGCGGCGCTTAGTTACCGTATGGAAGATGTCGTAGCCATAGCTCCACGTCCAGCCCGTACGCTTGATCAACTTATTGATTGTGTAGCCAGGAAAGCGCTCCCAAGGGAAGCTTTCCCATCCTTCGCGCTGTGGGCTACGGCCGCCGTCTATTGCAGGGTTTGTAGAGGGCGAATCGTTCGTGGAAAACGTAGCGAGGGAAGAAATGGTCGAAGACGCGTCGTCGGAGGTCATGGCGGCTGCATGGAGGGCGTGGAGGCTCTACTTGGGCATACGATTGGGAGGTTGACGCGTCGCTGAATGTCAAAACAAGGAGGATAGGCGAAGGCGGTGAGCAGCTCAGCCAATAGGAAAAATGGATTATTATTAATCCGAGCCTCGGCACAGGGCGTGGCCAAACCTCAACACCATGGCGGCCTATTATACCCCCCCACCTACTCCTAACGCCCCCCACAGGGCTCGTCACTTACAAGCACTTTCGTCAATCACTTGCCTACCTCTAAGTGATGAAGTGCTTGGCCCGTAGGGGCCGCAAGTGAGTGATTGAAGTGATCACTTAGCACTCACTCACTTTTCTTGGCACTTAAAGTGGAGTGCTGGCCAGCCTGGACCAGATACCCGTCCTATAATGTATACACGAATCTACTCTAAGGCCACTGAATTCATGCCTATACCATGCCTTGATGTGTCCTTGAGGGGCCCAGACTTCCCTCCTTGCCAACAGTGTATTTTCGACAGCTGCACAACGGAATTGTGTTAGGCCGCAGCCTCAACACTTAGAGTAGATTCGAGAGGTCTAAAACATTAAAACTGAAATGTGCCAGAATGTCTTCCTAGGTTTCATTAATCACGAATGCCTTAGGACTGATTTTGTGTCGAACTGGCAAAAGTACGACGCCGCACTATTACTAGTGCGTGCTAATATGCCTTATATGCTGACATTTTGCGATTACGGACTTATTTCGTTCTTTGTAGTTACTAGTCCGCACTTCCCTTTCCGCATGACTCAGTTTCGCACCGCAGGTTTCAGTTTACACAGCAGCGGAGGCTTTTGCCAATTGCTGAATACAAGTTGGTCGTCCCATTTCCCTACTTCTGCGCAGAGTTCTAGATCATAATGCCAGAGGACATGGGCCAAAATCAGCCGCATCATGAGATTGGCCAAGCTATACGCAAATCAGGTTAACCTCCGTGCAAAAGGGGGAAATGAGGACACAGAGAAAAGAGTAGCGGAAAATACTTACTTCTTCCCAATGCAATTTCTTGGTCCGTAGCTAAACGGCTGCACTACTCCTAGTACATCATTCGCAAACCTTTCTTCCGGGTCTTGTGCCCATCGTTCTGGCAAAAACTGGTCCGGCTCGTGAAAGTATGCTTTTGAACGGTGCGCCGCGAAGGGGCTCACATAAACAGTCGTACCGGCGGCTACAGAATTTCCGGAAATGACACTGCCTCCTGGTGGCACGACACGGGGCATGCCCATCGCCGCTGGCGGGTAAACGCGCAGTCCCTCTTGGAGACAGCAGCGTAGATATGGCAGCTGTGCGAGACGCAGCGAGTCGATCTCCGATGGGTCTTTGAAGGCTCCACGAATTTCCTTGGTCAGGATCGCCATCTTATCCGGATTCGTAAGGAGGAAGTACGTCAGGCCGGAAAGCAGAGTTGCTGACGTTTCGCCACCGGCCCCCATCAGCACAGCGCCAACAGCGTACATCTCGTCCAAGACGAGGCCTTTGCTATCCCCAGTATGGCGTAGCACGAAACTCCATATGTCATGGTCGTCTGCCTGCCGCTCCAGACGAGAGTCGACCATTTCTCGAGTGAATTCTCCGTGCAGATCACGATCGTCGACGAGCGATTTGGGAACGAAAATACGCCGGAGAATCGAGCTGAGCACGGGGTAGCTAGCATTGATGGCAGGCAGAAGCGAGAACGTTTTGACGGCACCGATGAGAGCCCCAGCCCATGGGCGGTAATCTGATCTCTCCAACATGTTGAGTTTCACACCAAATAACAGTTCACCTGTAATGTCGAACAGGCAGTAGTTGTACATCCGCGACATATCCACACCTTGGGATGATGGGCTTTCGCCGAGCTTTTCGATTAGGACACCGATGTGCTTCTGCATGGAGGGTTGACGCTCGTACAGTGCCTTCTCGGAGAGTGCATGAGCCAGAAGGCGGCGCTGACGAGAATGATCTTCATCATTAGCCCTTGTTGTCTTGAAGTTAGCCAGAAAGCTTATGATGTAAAATGAAAAACCTCCAAGAGCACTTAATGCTCTTTACCTCTCCATCTGATTTGAAACTCACCTCGTAATACCGTTTGACCCAACAAGATCCGGTCCATAGATTTTCAAGTCTACAACGCTTATTAATTATGTATCAAAAATGGGATTGAAAACATACCTTTTGGCAAAGAAGGCTTTCCTGCGACTCGGTGACCATATATGTCCTTCCAAGCGCTGGGAGACACGAAAGAGACTTGTCGAGGCGCTATACGGACCACTTCCCCATACTGATCGTGGAGCTGCTTAGTCCAACGAACTTGGTGACCAAAACAGCGCTTGAAGATGAATGGAAGTTCGGTGGCCGCAGCGAGTTTCGGTCCTGGAATTTTACGCAACGGATGGAAAAAGACGTTATACACCACTGAGGCAATTGCGTAGAAAATCTATAACGAGCCTTAGCATGTTGAAGAAATTACGGATTCGCGGAGATAGCTTATACAAATATAGACGCGGCGGCTCCGATACCTAGGAATAGAGGTGACATGATCGCCATCATATTGGAGGGAAAGAAGCTAGACGGGCTAGTGTAGGACTATCCGTTAAAGAAAAGTGTTGAATGATAATGTAGGTGGGTCAAAGTGGAGATCCAATCTTCGGAATCGTGCTGTTACAAGAAAAGCAGGATTGGAAACGTACTTATCCCCACTTTTTTTTTTTATTTTCTCAAGCTCGGTACTTTAACGCTCGGTAAATAAGTATGTCGGATTCCGAGTAAGAATCTTCTACTATTGTTAGAACTAATCGATATCGGTAGACGGACAATTGAAGGAACGGGTCATTTAAACAAAAGCTTAAAAAGAATGCCATCTTCTTGTACTCTCTTGTTACGAATCGGCCATTATTCACAGGCGAAATCCAGAGGTTTCTTGTGCAGGATTATCGAGAATGAACGAAACATTTTCCAGGGCCCTCCTCTATCTCATCGGCTGGGTGGATTTGCTATTCATACTGTTGAAGGGGTTCCTCCTTTTTGTAAAGCCTGCCCCGCTGTTTTAACAGTCGATGAACCTGGTTCTAATACGATTAATAGTTCATTCTTGAATTCATTGCAACAGCTTTTTATAATGTCTATTTCCATCCTCTAAGCAAGTGTACGTGTCACTCCCTTAGCGGCTATTGGTACACAAGTACTAACTTCGTATAGACCCTGGCCCTAGGTACGCCGCCACGAGCAATTTAGTCTATTGGTTTGTTGTATTCCACGGCGAGACTGTTGCCTGGACAAAGAAACTTCATGAACAATACGGCCCAATTGTACGTCTGGGCCCGAACAGGCTGAGCTATACCTCTCCAGACGCGTGGAAAGATATCTACGGCTACCAAACCAGTAACCGAAAAAGAAACCCGAAGGACAGAACTTTCTACCTGCGAGGGTATAACGGCGCGACCAGCATTCTCAGCACGTTCGATCCTGGCGAACATGGCGCGATTCGTAAAATCTTCTCGCACGCATTCAGCGAAAAAGCCTTGAAGCTACAGGAGCCTCTCATTCGCACTTATGTCGACCAGCTGATCTCCAATGTCCGACGTGTCGTCGCGAAAGATCCAGATTCGAAAATTCCAATCGTCAAACTATACAACTGTACGACCTTCGACATCATGGGCGACCTGACTTTCAGCGAACCGTTAGGCCTATTGAATCAGTCAGAGTATACTCCATGGGTGAGCGCAGTGTTTGGAAATGTCAAAGCTGGTGAAATTGCCCGCATTCAGCTAGAATATCCGCTCATTGGGAAAATCTTGAGCTGGTACTATATTCCCAAGTCTCTCTGGAAACAGCGGAAGGAACACTTCGAGCAGTCAGCTGAGCGTGTCAACCGCCGTTATGAGAAGGGAACGGACAAACCCGACATCTGGAACCTTGTTCTTCAGAAAGGCCAAGGGCATCTTTCCCTGGGGCAAATGCATTCAAATGCCGCAACCTTCATGGTTGCAGGAACCGAAACCACGGCTACCCTCCTCAGTGGACTGACTTACTATCTCCTCAAGAGTCCAGAAACGCTACAGAGAGCGGTGAACGAGATACGTGCTCTCTCGGAGGAGGACCTAAGTCTCGAGGTTCTGCCACGTCTGCCGTATTTCAACGCTTGCATCGAGGAGGCGCTCCGTTGCTATCCTCCCGTTGCGATTGGTGTTCCTCGTGAGATAGCCCAGGGCGGAGCAGTCGTATGTGGTCGATGGGTTCCAACAGGGGCAAGTGCATCCATCGAGTCTTTACACGGTGGCATGGGCTGACCAGACGTTTGGCCACTAGACGCGACTCTCAGTTCATCACATGTCCACGTACCTATCACCCGAGAACTTCAAAAATCCCGATGCATTCATCCCGGAGCGCTGGCTTCCCGGCACAGGGTATGATACTGATAGAAAGGACGCGTTGCACCCGTTCTCGTTTGGTCCGCACACTTGTCTCGGCAGAAAGTAAGTATCTCCCTTTATGGACTGTTTAGCACAAAATAATAATGATTTTTTAGTCTCGCATATCACGAGGTCCGCATTATAATGGCCAAGATGCTCTTTAATTTTGACCTCAAACTTTGCGCGGGGAATGATAACTGGAGGGAGCAGAAATGCTTTCAATTTTGGCAGAAGTCAGAGTTGTGGATACAGGCCAAGCTTGCCCACTAGGGGCACCAATGGTATTTGAAGGTCGAGGTCGACGTAAGGGTGTGCTCTTAACTTTTAGCGTTTGAATGGGGAAAAGAAAAATTTACTATTTATGTCGACGGAGAATTGGGCGAGATGGCGTTATGAGAGATATTTAATCCAGTGTGTGCTTATCAATGCGTTCACGACCGTTGCCCATGTTCTAATTCTAAATAACGTTATGAATCACCTTCTATCCTATTAAATGATAAGGAAGAAATAAGCGCCATCATTAATCCCTTATGCGAGGGCCGCCTCGGGAAAAGGTAATTCGGCTCGATAAAAAGGCCGATGGCATCCAAGGGTCTGAGTCTTTCGGCCATAAAACCGGAATCGCTGGTCTCGCCTCTTGACAACACTTCAACACGACCATACACCTGTGTACTCTAGGATTGCAAATACTCTCTTTTCGGATTTTAAAACCCCTTCATAAAGATTTTGCTTGAGTACAGCAATTTTGACCGGGTCCGAGGTGTGAGAAAGACATGGCATGCCCGCGAGAGACCCCGGCACTTCTCAACGGGCCACATGCATCTGCAACCCAATCCTCCGGTTACCAGACGTTCCTCTCTCAATTCCACCGCGATGATCTATCACCTTTCGTCTTCCAACGACCGATTGCCTTTACGAATGGCACAGACCGAGCAAATTGGAGAGATTACATCCTGGATGCACCGAACAGGGCGACTTTTTCTGAATTCTGGAATGAACGGAAAAACGGAAAGACCACCTGGATCGGACTTTTTATTACCCTCACACAAAGCACTGTTGGAGTTGAGAAATGGTGGGAATTGCCTTGGCACTGCTGGGGAGTGGCAGTGATCAAGGATGCGAAGGAGGCAAAGGGAAAACATATTCTGATCTACGACTGTGATCCTTTTACGACCGAAATTGGAGGTAAGAGGAGGAAAGAGCTGTTGAATGGCTATCAAGAGAAATTTGTGAAGTATGCAGAGAGCCAGGCAAAGATTCTTTGCGTCTGGTACAACATTGATGATTCAAGAGGTTGGCGCGGACAATGTGTTGCAAATACGTGCAGCTGGATTGCATCCGTTGCAGGAATGGGAGACAAGGAGTTGTCTGAAGGAGATGGGCGCGTATCCGGCTTCAGGAAGTTTGATAGGAGATAAGTGGCAAATTTTACTTCGGGGATCCATAGTCATGTAGTGTCCGCTTACCAAGTCTTGCGGGATGATGCTGCCCAAAGAGAAAAAGCCGGTGGTGATGGGTCGGGGATATGGAAGGCGCTCCTGTATATTGAATAAGGGATGCAGTCAATACTGACCTACGTTGCATGTCCTGGTCGGACGTCATTTCAGTCATAGGATGCAGTACCTGCATCGGACTCTGGAGCCACGTTTCACAGGCAAGCGAGGTTTGATTGATGGACTGACATGAATCTCGCGATATAATTTATCTCGGAGTTACAAGTATGGTTCCTATCAACTCGATCGACGTCACTGAAGGCTCTCATTGGTAGAGTACACGCAAATTTAATAGCCGACAAATTGTCCGAGCCATCGCTAGATTTTGCGATGCTTTATCGAATCATTGTGGTCGGACCTCGGAAAAAAAAAAGCCGGTTGTTTTGACGCTATTGCACTGGCCATACTCTCAAGCGCGATGTATCTCTTTGCGGCATCCTACCACAGGGGTCTGTATGGTGTTGGGCGAAAACACGGACCGCAATGCCCCCCGGATCTACTCTTCGCTCGCTCAATTACCCGATTGCGTGGACTTCGCCTCGCTCCTGTTGCAGCAAAAGGCAGTACGTCGGTAAACTTTTCGACGGAACTACAGTGGAATGGGCAAATGTAAAGTCACGTGATTAAGCTTACGATATTACGGCCTTTAGGAATGGTCATAGCCACACTTCGCTCTGCGAATGCGGTGTACCAATACTGCAAGAGTCTGAGAGCCATAGGCTCACAGGCACCTCAGGCGGGACAGGGTCAGGCCAGACGGGCGGGTGCTCTAAGTAAGCATCACCCTTCAGGCTCGGGGGTAATCCACGGTGCTAGCAATGATATGGCTATGTCTTAATCGCACTTGGGCCACTGAAAGACAAAATCGACGGGGTTGAACATTCATATGCCCATGCTAATTCGGTGACGTTGGCGGCACTTACCCGATGTGCACTGTCTTTGCCTCCATGTACGCCATCAAGCCATCACGCCCCATCTCCCTCCCTTGCCCGCTCTCCTTCCAGCCGCCAAACGGTGCCTGGACGCTCGGAACGAACATGGTGTTCACTCCCACCGTCCCTGCCTCCACCATCTCAGCCACGCGGAGAGCTCGAGGAATAGATGATGTAAACACGGTCGCTGCACTCCATATTAGCCATCTCCCGGTCTCGGTAGCATAACAAGCAATAGGAGTTACTGGAAAGCCCGTAGAAGCTGTCATTCGCCTCGCAGATTGCTTCTTGCTCGGTCTCAAACGTCCGCACCACCCCCACCGGCCCGAAGATCTCTCGTCGGTAGATGTCGGCGTCTGGCTTGGGGTCCACGAACAGCGTCGGCTCCACATAATAGCCTTTCTCGCCGACACGTCTACCTCCAACAAGGAGAGTGGCTTCATGCGCGCGCTCGGCGTTTTCGATAAAGGACATGACACGGTCGAACTGCTCCCGGTCAGCGAGAGGGCCCAGCTCCTCGAGCGGCGAGCGGAGAAGAGCCGGATCGCGCATGGCGGCTGCGATGGACGAGAAGGCGGTCTGCAGCGCGGCCAGGAAGCGCGAGGCGACGGAGCGCTGCACCAGGATGCGTGACGACGCAAAGCAGGCCTGGCCCGAGTTGACCAGAAGACCCGCAGTACAGCTGCCGCACCGAGTCAGCCTGGTCACCGCGCCGAAACCGTGCCCACGCCGGAGGTCGCGTACTGCCTCACCGCATTCTCCAGGTCCGCGTCCTCGAACACGATCGCGGGGCTCTTGCCCCCGAGCTCTAGGGTCACCCGCTTCAGGTTGCTCTGCGCCGCCGCCGCGTTGATTTTCTTGCCGGTGGCCACAGACCCGGTGAAGCTGATCTTGGCGATGTTCGGGTGCTCGGCCAGCAAGGCGCCTGTGCTGCCAGGCCCGGACAGGATTTGGACAACTCCCGGGGGGAAGCCGGCGGCTTTAATGAGCTTACCCATTGCGGCGAGCCCCAAGGGTGCTTTCTCCGACGATTTGAAAACGACCTGCATGGGAGATGAGCGTCGGATGGGATGGGAATCCAGCGAGTGTACACACGGTATTTCCCGCTGCTAGGGCAGGAGCGGCCTTCCACGCGAAGGTGCTGTTCAGTGTGAATTAACGGAAGAGCGCCGAAAAGGATCGCCATTGGAGTCAACAAACAGCCTACCTGTGGCTGGAATTCCAAGGCGCAATGCCTGCGCACACACCCAACGGCTGATACGTCACAAGCCGCCACGGGCCGCCTGCCTCTGGTCTGAATGAAGAGCCAGCGATCTTGTCCGCCCAGCCGGCATAGTCTGTCGGTTGCTATGCGTGAGCGAGATGTTGCATGCAAGCCTACTCGCTGGAGTGGCGACACTCACACCTCCAAGCATCCACCGTCGCCGTCTTGATCATTTCTTTGAGACCGGCTGGCTGACCCATCGTCAGTGTCTCCAGGGCCACAAGCTCCTCGATGTTCTCTTCGATCAGGTCTGCCAGCTTGAACATGCATTTCGCTCGCTCTGCGCCGGTGAATGTGCTCCACGGCCCATTCTTGAACGCTTCCCAAGCACCGGCGACGGCGGCGTCGACCTCGGCGCGGCCCGCGATGGGGACAGATGTGATGAACTCCTCGGTGGCCGGGTTGTAGAGAGGAATCACATTGTCATCGCTGGGGGGTGTGTACTGCGGGATACGCGCAAGTGAACGAGTGGTAAGCCGGTGCCCTTCAGACCAGAGCAAGTACAGGCATCCACTTACCTCGTTGTTGATGAAGAAATCGCTTTTCAGCGACGAATTTTTGTCGGCGGCAGCCATCATGCAGTGATAGTTCCGACCCGTGGTATGCGTGAGGGAAACACGCTCGTCTTGAATTGGGTCGGTCTACGGACTCGGGGGTTTCTCTCCGAGCCAATCTCGTATCTCGGACGATTCCTGAGCCGCGGTCCATCTGCCTGCGTGTTGAATGCCGTGGATATATTGTGCGATCTCGCATCTGAACTTGGACTGCCACCGCCTTATCACGCGTCTACCGTATTCCACGCCCAAATGTTCACTGCAACAGCGTTTGGTGCGCTCCTTGGAGCTGCTACAGCAGGCTACGTCATTTACCAGTGCTTTTTTGCGCCATTAGCCAAGTTTCCAGGCCCGTTCTGGGCGAAAATATCCAAGGTGTGGCGGGCGTACAGCACTTCCCGTGATCAATTCCACCGAGATTTAGTAGAGCTACACCGGAAATATGGGGAAGTCGTGCGGATTGGACCCAATGAATTGTAGAAGTTGCCTCAGCCTGAAGCTCAGCCGTTCGTTGCTAACCAGGGCGAACAGGAGCGTGGGCGACCCAACGGCGTTTAGAGAGATCTACAGTAAGTTGCCCATTTACTCTTTCACCTGCTCGCCGCTATGCGATTGGCTGAGTTCCGGACTAGGAGCAGGAAACAAGTTTCCCAAAGCGGAGTCGTACAGTGTAATCCAAGGCCGTCGACCGTTTGATTTGACCGGGGAGAGGAGTGAGAAGGTGCATTCGGAGCAGCGGAAGCTCGTCGCGCGTGCCTACTCGATGGACTCCATGGTCTACCTCGAACCAAAGATCAATGCGGTCGTCGAATCCCTGACAAAGAAGCTGGACCGGCTCTGCGGCCAGACGATAGATCTTGGAGACTGGCTACAATTCTTCGCGTTTGGTGGTGCTCTCCGCTGTCCGAAGCCGCCGATCGCAGCTAACGTCCTCTTTTCGCTGCAGATGTCATCGGATCCGTCAGCTTCTCCAAAGAGTTTGGATACGTCGAGGCAGGAGACGACCAAGGCGTATTTCAGCGCATTCAGAACAGCATGGGTTCCGCGGCGTGGCTTATGCACGCTGGGTGGTTCTTCCGCGTGCACCAGCGGCTGCAGCCTCTGATCGGCAATTGGCTTGCCTGCAACGACCGCAACGGATACTTCCACGATGTCGCGCGCAGGGAAGTTTTCGCACGCATGGATCGGGGTGGCGACAACAAGGATATCCTCGGCCAGCTCCTGACCGTGCAGAAGGAGAAGCCGCAGCTCAACAATATCAACATCTCCTTCATGATGACTTCGAACGTCTTTGCTGGGTCCGACACAACCTCTATCGCGCTTCGCAGCATAATATACCTGCTTCTAAAGCATCCAGCCACACACGAGCGGCTGATGTACGAGCTGCAAGAAAGAGAGAGCGAGGGTAGCCTGAGTGAGCCCGTCACCTTTCAGCAGGCCGAGTCTTGGCCCTACCTTCAAGCGGTCATACACGAGGCGCTGCGCCTCTACTCGCCTGCCGGTTTCATCTTGGACCGTGAAGTCCCGCCAGGAGGCATGACGATCGGTGGCCGCCACATACCGGGAAAGGTGAGTGTTCTTCGCTTTCTATGCCCTGTTATCAGTCAGCTAAGGTCCACAGGTTGTCGTTGGCACCAGTGCCTGGGTAATTCACCGTCTCCCAGATATATGGGGGCCAGACGTGGATGAGTTCAAACCCGAGCGGTGGCTGGATGGAGACAAAGAAGCCGATTTAAGTGAGTTTTGTTTGCACATGGGCGAACCCCGTTGCTAATTGTGCCAAACAAAGAGCGGCATTTTTTTGCTTTTGGGGGAGGGTCAAGGACATGCATAGGCAAAAGTATATGCTCGTTGAAGTTTCAGAGGCTGCGCACTGACGTATTTGATCCAGATCTCAGCTGGCTCGAAATCGGGAAAGTGAGTTTCTCGCGTCCAGACGTCCCCTTTACCCTGCACTTCTAACGGTCTTCTAGTTGATTCCGACTCTAATGATGCGTTACAAAATGAGGCTCGCGGACAGCGCGGCAATGAAGGAGGAGTACGGGTAGGTGCGAGCCTCGTCTGAGTTCAATCAAATTACTTACTTCAGAATTCAGCGCTCTAGTATTTTTTAAAGGCCTAAAGGTTGAGCTGAGCCCTCGAAGAATATAAAACCACTCTGGCTGTATTGATATATTTCTTTAAAGGGCTTAAGAGGGGGATACTATGGTACACTATTACAATGTTAAAGGTCTATATTATAACGCCATAGTCTAAGCTCAGCTCGACGAATAAATGAATACATTCTTTCGAATTTTTCGTAAGATGTCATGCGACGTAAATTAAGTAATCTACTAAAAAAGGATGTTATAGTAAAACATTGCGAAAAGAGTTAAGAAAATATCTAATATACCATTTTCTTATATGAACTATGACTAGGTGTCCATGTTGACAGCAAGCTAAGATGGGGTCCGCACATTAGAGAAACTAGTGTCAAAGCCACCAGGCAGTACACATCCCTCACCAGGCTGGCCGCATCAACCTGGTGCGCATCCTTCACTAAGGCGCGCCACATCTACACAGCTATGGTGAGGCCAGTCCTGACCTACGGGTGTGGGGTGTGGCATACCGCAGAAGGTATTCCAGGATGGAGGAGGATAGCAGCTAAACCGCTTGAGAAGATCCAAAACCAGTGCCTGCGCACTATAGCAGGTGCCTATAAGTCCACCCCTACACTGGAACATGAGACTGGGATTCCCCCCCTCCCACTATACCTGGATAAACTGACCTTAGCCCACTCCATCCGGACTAGGGAAGGACCAGCAACTGCAGTAATTGAGGCAACATGCAGGGACATCAAGATAGCAGCCAGAGCAGCATTCAGTGCAAAGGGAGCGGCTGGCCTAACTAGAGGGAAGCTGCTTAAAGGGAGAGTGAACTGTTTCCTTAGTAGCTGCCCACCTAATATACAAAAACTACCATAGAGGACCTAACTCCGCATGGCAATAAGGGAGCAGTAGAAAAAGAGGTAGACAGAGTAAACCAGGCAGGAGGGGAGGCTAGTGGCCTAGAGTTCACCCTAGAACCTAAAGATCAGGCAACTACACAGTAACCTACCTAAACCATAGAGTACACTTCTTACCCTGCTGAGGACAGAACACATTGGGCTGGAGGACTACCTCTCCAGGCGCAAGGTGCCAGACTATCCAAGCCCTACCTGCCCATGCGGCTGGTACAGACAAACTCCAAAGCACATCCTCTTATTCTATCCTCACTTCTAAGCAGGCAGAGCCTAGATACTCTATATAGCTTAAACCACAGACTACCACACTCTGCTAACAATAAAGAAAGGAGTCCATACGGCCACAAAGTGGTTTCTAAAGCTAGGGCTGCTAGGGCAATTTAGCCTAGCAAATGAAATAGACTGGGAGAACTTAGAGGACTAGGAGAACCCGGTAGACTAAGGAGACTAGGATGGAAGGAGAGAGCTAGGAATCAACACCTAGTACAATTATAGGGCTACCATAGTAGCCGCTACTAGTAAGTAGAAAAACGGGAAAAGAAGGGATAACGCACCCAATATAAAGAGAGGAGGGGTTTTCTACCTAGAAAAAGTTTTCACTCTCGTGTAAAATACTATAGATAGCCTTCCCCGCATGGACCCGTAAGGGAGCTAAATTGGGACGAAAAATGAATTTATCTATCTATTAATCTATATGAACTATGAAATTGTGATTTAAAGTATTACAAGTATATAGGTCATTATGTAACCACGTAGCCTGATTCTATACGCATTTATTCTGCGATCACATTTACGATTCATCTATGCTTGGTTCCAAGTCTTAACTCTGTTTGACTCATCGTCAGTCTAACAGTGTAGTTTCTCAGTGGCATGTTAAAGATCTAGTAGTGGGAAGGGGGGAAAGGTAAAATTGAACACAGTCAAGATTCACCAGAGAGTTACGTTCAATGATGAGACATCATTTCTCTTGTTTTATGAAAATTCTAGACTCTTTAATGTAATGGAGCGCATTGTGACAATCTGGATAGCAACATCTTGACCGAGCCGCCTCAACCGGCGGCGCAAGGAACCATACTTCAAACCTTTATCAGCATACCGCCGTCAGCATCGCGCGGAACGTCTCCCAAGCCATATCTCGTTGTAGTGAGGCTTTTTCGTGTTAGCAGACTGGGTGCGCTCCTCAAGGATAAGCGTGTCAAATACCTCCATACAAAATTCGCCATTTGATTGTAACGGCAGCCTTTGATATAGCTAGTGACATCAGGAACCTTTCCTGGTTCGGACGCCTTCACATCGTTCAGAAGCTCCTCGGCGATCTGATCGAAACGCTCGATATTGACCTTGAGCTCTTGGATGGTATGTTCGATGGCTTGCTGCAATGTCATGCCACGGGTGTGGACAAGTACGGGAACGATGCTGTCAATATCTCCATGGCGCTGAATAGAATACCATTGTCAGTGCTTTACCTCTTCAGCTTCGTTCGATATACGTACAATTTCCTTGCGAAGTGACAACATGTCGTTCGACCTTTTCAGACGTTAGAGGAGAAGCACTTGAAACCTGGGTCGCAGGTCTTTCTACTCACAAAGACATATTCATGTTGACCTCGTGCCACAGGGCCCGCATCTTCGGGTGCGTCATGATCCACCGCGGAATATCATCGTCATCCGCATACCTGCTGTGCATCAGCACACCATGAGCACCGGAATGGAGAATGATGAGGGTACGCTACTCGTTCAGAGCAAGCATGGAGGTTACCGCACTGGTGCCCATCCTCGTCTCCCAGTAGTCGTCCGCGAGCGGCATTGCTCCCGTAAGCTTCCTAGCTTGCTCACGCTGCTGGCAGTCCATGTAGTAGTCGATCTCCTCGACGAAACACATGATCTGGTCTGAAGCCTGACCATCAGCGAGCTTGAACGCACTCGAGCTGGATACGAGCACTCACCCTTGTTGTATACTTCCTGCAGCTCGGCACCAATGACATCCAAGCTGCGGATGAGCTTGTTCGTCGGTACGTTGACATCAAATTTGAACTTGTGTGTCTCTTCGTCAGGAACGCCCAGCGAGTACCTGGCGTAGTGGAAGGACTCCCGTCTAAATGCATTCGCGTGGTCGAGGTTGATGAAGAGCTCCGACGTGGACTGGTCAATCTCGTCGTCCCAGGTGAAAAGCCATAGGAACCAAAAGGTCACCGTCTTCAGCCTCTTCGCGTTCGCACGAGGCCACCACATAGAAGAAAGAAGGGCATAGTCACCCTTCTTCAGCGCAGCGGCCCTCTCGGGGGGGTAGAGACTGCACAAAGTGTTAGCCCGGGGAAGCCGCAGCTGACGCGCCCTTTCCATACTCATCGATCCTGGCTGCCAGCGCTTCCTTGAGCTCGGGATAGTTCGGGTTCACAGCTTCGGGCCAATCCTTGTACAAGGGCCGGAGGTTAGGTATGTAGTATGGATTGCGGCTGAGCTCAGCCTTCAGAGCCGGTCTCGGGTTGACGATTGGCTGGACTGCTACGGAAGCCATGTTTGGGAGGTTTTGGACGAGTTAATAGTGGATCTTTGCAGTGTTTGCGTGACGTGCTGTTCGTCAGAGTCTGGATTTGAGGATGCTTTTTATATCTCTGCCTGATCCTTCAGACTTCGGTCCGGGACATGATCGTAGGTCTGAGCTGGAGCATCTCATGCATCCGAAAACGCTGGCAAATCTGCCGACGCAGCTTACACAGTCAGGGGATGGCGGACCTGCAGCGCCGACAGCAGTGCTTTTACGGCTGGTTGTCGGGTTATGCTGCTAATAGTCCGAGGGAAACGGCTTCCGACATGCGGTTGTAGTGCCGATTGGAAAACACTCCGGACCATGTGGGGGTTCGTCAACGTCGCAGATGGAGCGGAGCAGCTGAAATGGTATAAAGCGGCCTAATCAAAAATAATAGTGGCCAAAGGCTTGATGACCTCTCGGTGGAACGGGCGAACTATGGCCGTAATCCCATACTCAATGTCTGCCGCGAGTGCATTGTGGACTGTGGCGGGGCTGGCGTTAACTTGCGCGGTTTCTTTGATCGTCTACCGTCTTTTCATCCACCCGCTAGCCAGATTCCCTGGGCCAAAGCTCGCGGCCGCTACGAGATGGTACGAATTCTACTTCGAAATAGTCAAAAGCCCCGGGGGTCAGTTCCACCGGGAGTTGAATCGCTTGCACGATCAGTACGGTAGGCCGCGCGTCCTTTCGCCTTGCAAGGCCTCATGGGTGACTAACTGGACATGCCAGGGCCCATCGTACGCATCACGCCAGACGAGCTGCACGTGAGGGATTCATCTTGGTTTGACGTTCTGTACGCGTCCAACCCCACGCACCGCGACAAATACCCCCCAGCGGCGCAGCTGGCCGGCTTGCCTTTGGGAAGTGAGTAAACAGCAACTGCTATAGAGTCAGTCTCGGTGTCTGACACGTGGAGCTCTGCAGCCCATGGAACGGTCCAGCACGACCTCCACAGGAAGCGAAGAACAGCCAACGCACCCATGTTCTCGAAACGGGCCGTCGCGAGCGCCCAAGACTTGATACGCGAGCACGTGAACGAGCTTGCCGAAGTCTTCGCAACGAAGGTGGGAAACAACGAGCCCATCGAGCTGCAAACGACGTTCCTTGCGTACACTACAGACACCATTTACCATTACATGTTCGACAAGGACTCCGGGTATCAACGCAATCCCGAGGCTGCCAAGAGCTGGCGCCGCTCAATGCTAGCGGTCTCGCAGGCGACGCCCTTCATGAAGCAGTTCCCGTGGCTGCTGTCCAGGGTCATGCTGCTGCCTGACTGGCTTTTGCAATGGGGGTTGACCCGAGCGCAGCCGGACGTCGCCGGCCTGTTGGGAACCCACAAGGTACGTGCGCGGGCCTCACCTCCCTTCGGGCTGGCGTATAACAAGGCTTAGCTCATGGCGGAAATTGTGTCAAAATACGTCGCGACGGACCGCCCACCGCCAGATGCCGGCAAAAGGATCCACGACGAGGAGCGCGCTTTCTCGAAACCAAAGACGATATTCCAGGCCATCGAGGACAGTGCTCTCCCAGCCCACGAGAAATCTCCGTCCCGTTTGGCGCAGGAGGGTCTTACCGTTTTGTTTGCAGGCGGAGAGACGGGTTCTCGCGTGCTGGCAAACACTGTCTACCATCTGCTGGCGAACCCGGACATATTGAGCAAGGTGAAAGAGGAGATATTCGAGGCGGCAGAGGGCCCCGAGAAACTGCCCGACGTGAAGGTCTTGGAGAGGCTACCGTGGCTGGTAACCAGTCCCTGAGTCATACATATCGGCAAATGCTGACGCGGTGCTTCGACAGGCAGCCTCCGTTCGAGAATCAATCCGGCTCCGGGCACCGACAACTTCCAGGCTCCCTCTGGTTTCCGACGAGCAGCTTGTGTATGGAGACTGGATCATTCCACCTGGTGTAAGCGATGAAGTGGCATTTCACCCCGGCAGCAGCACCGAGCTAACTCTTTTCGCGATCAGAACCCAGTCAGCATGAGCATCCCAGACATTGTGCACAATGAAAACATCTTCCCTGAGCCCATGAAATTCATGCCCGAGAGGTGGTTCAACGCGACGGACCTTCAGAACCGATACTTCGTACCCTTTGGAAAGGGCACAAGGATGTGTGTAGGGATGGAGTAAGTGGATACAGCTCATTTTGGACGGCAGCAGTGCTAACTGTCCGGCAAGCTTTGCGTACGGCGAGATATATATAAGCTTGGCGACGATCATCTGTCGTTTCGATCTTGAGCTTTACGAAACAGATCGCGCAAGGGACGTAGACTACAGCCGGGACTGCTTCCTGGGAGAAAGTGACCCGTCTAGCCCTGGAATTCGTGTAAAGGTCTTGAAGGATTCCAGGGCGTTTACTAGGTAGATCCGAGGTTGCGCATGACCACCCCCTTTAAGTCTGTCAACACCATGTAGCTGTTCCATTCTATTCGTGCCTCCGAATGGTCGACTGCACGCTTTATTTGCAAGATGCTCCGTACATATAGCCTAGATGATAATCCAGAGGCATCTCCCTTATTCGCACCATTCGATAAAGCATTATCTGCTGGAATTTGTGCAGATGGTACGTGCGATTCAACTAAATCAGACCCTGCAATCCGACTTCCTAGTCGAGCATTGGAATGCGATTCGTTTTGGCCAAGGTAGGGTGGGCGTTCGCGCGTCCTTTCGCGCATGTGATTTCGCCGTCTGGGCTTTCCGCAAAGCCAAAGCAGAGCAGACGCTACAATTGCCAGAAAACGGCTTACAGTGCCGCACTGACGCGCCGGCAGCCCCCGGACTAGTGAGAATGCGACTCGGCGGCGACTGAAGCGGTGATCTGAGAAATAGATAGCCCTAGCTTTATAAAGGCTTGGAAAATTATATTTTCGGGCGAAACGACCGTTCTGAGAGGCATGACAGGGGCTATCCATAGTATAGACGAAGCCCCACGCAGCGGAATTGGAATCAGCAGCACGTCCGGACCTCACTGCTGCATTAACAAGCTTCTTGGTGGCTGTGGAATACTTAGTAAGCACAGTGCCCTCTACACATGTAGGCTCAGTTGAGGGACTGACGCTGCGAGCGGCGAAGAGCAGTCTTAGCATGAGGCGGATTTTCTTAGCTGTATCAGTCGTTTCAGAGATAGCAGCGCGCGATAGTGGTCCTGCACATCAAGCAGTGTTGACCTTTACCCAGGGACCATGGTCTAGACTGCGCAAGTGTGGCACTTCTAGGGAAGGAGTATCCTAACGTCCCTTCCACCCCGTTGGGTCCTCTCGAGTCAGCTATCCGAGTAATGAAACGGACCGAAAGGGGATCATGTCTAGCTGCAGTGCACCCTTGCCCTTGAGGAGTTGCGGCCTCAGATCGACCATACGGCATGCCTCGTATATAACCAGAGCTCGCAAAGAACCTTCCCGGTAGCACTTCGACACCATGGACGCTGACCACAGGGTGAAATCACCTAAACATCGGTTGACCTGCGATAATTGCAAGAAGTCCAAGGTGCGGTGCAGCCAGGACCGACCTGTATGCTCACGCTGCTCGAGACAGAGCGTCGAGTGCAACTATAGCTTGTCGCGCCGTGCAGGACGCCCTCGCTTGAACCGGTCCTTCTCCAAGCACACCCCACAAAGAGCCACACAGCTAGCTTCAAGAAGCTCGCTACAGCCCGGCCCATCCTCAAGTCCGAAGACCGCCAGCTCCAACGCCAACGTCAGCACCAATCCGGACTCGAACGCAAGCACAGACGCCAGCGTGGACGGCACCGACACCAGCACCGACACCAGCACGAACACCACCGCGCTGACCAGCACCGGACCCGAGACCTCGGCCGTGGATGTCGAGCTGCCCTCGCTCTCTCTCGCCGGCCTGGAGCTCCAGTGGGACGTTCCCGCCTCAGCGTTTGATTTCCCGCCCCTCGACACCACCACCACTACCCCTGGCGTGTTCAGCTGGAATCTCGACACGATCTTCGCGTCGGAGCCGCCCAACACGCAGCCAGACGGCAGGCTCGACTCGATCGGCGCAGATTCGCGTCCGGCGGAGGAGAGCGCATGCAGCTGCGCGGCCGAGCTGCTGGACTGCCTGTTCCAGGCGGCGGCCGAGCTTGGCGCGGCCGAGGACGGGGCGTCGCGGGTCCTCCGCGCCATCACGGCGTCGCGGCGGGTGCTGGACGTCTGCCAGACGGTGCTGTGCTGCAGCCGGTGCATCGCGCGATGGTCGACCACGCTGATGCTGTGCCAGGCCGCGGACCAGATTGCCCTCGCGCTGGACCTGGGCTCGGTCTGGACTGACTCCGCGAGCCCGCGCTACTACCTGCAGGCCGACGGCTTGGCCCGCGAGAACGTGCTGCTCCGCTTCGGCAACTATACCGTCAACGGCGCCAACCGCCGCCTCGTTCTCAGGAGCATGCTCGTCCGCCGGCTGATAAGCCTGCAGGAAGTCATGGACATGGCGCGATGTGCCATCGACGCCCTCGACCTCAGCACCATCACCCCATGCGAGAAGACCCTTGTCGGCCTCGTCACGGAGGTTGTTGGGGTGGTCAGCTCTAAGGTAGACCTTGTTAGCACATCGCTTTAATTGATGGTCTCATACTACGACTGCTGCCCTTCCCGTGAGTGCGGCATCAGACGAGCAAGTGCCTCTGCTAGCCCGTCTAGGATGCCCCGCTCCCGCTGCGTAGATTAGGTGCCAGAAATGGAGGGCGGCGGGATAGCATAGCGCCCACCGCTGATACGGTCGAGCCGGGGGATTAAATCTTCTTTTCATTGGGCGTTGATCCACTCGTATTCAAGTCGCCGTCCTCGGCTGGGCGGGAGGGATGACTGCCGGAGCCGCCGGTCCCGAGACTGCCGGATGAGTCGCGACCTATCAGCACTGTTGATTGTCGGCTGCGGCAGCCTGGAATAGCGGATAGCGTGCTTCGTGAACGGACGACATACTATGGTATCAGGCATAAGTATTGTTAGCGCGACTTTGACATATTCCCGTGCGCAGTGTTTCTACCGAATTCCATTGGTTGATTCTGTCTGGCACGGGCGTTCTGTACCCCCTGTCGATAGAGAGGCGCTAACAGTACTTATGCCTGATACCACAGTAGAGCCATCTCGCAGGCGTGGACATCAGTTGCTCGCCACAGACGCCCGGCGCTAAGAGCGGTGTATGTACATGCGTGTGGGTCCTGCATCAAGGTCGGGCTCCGACGCAAAATTCGCTCACGGACTGCAAAAGGGAAGGCTGGCGCACCGTGGTGCCACTGAGACATAACAGAGTTCTCTCTCCTCTCCATCCGCCTGCCTCCTCTCACCCACTGCTTCGCCCGCGGCAATGACGATCAAGATTGGCATCAACGGGTTCGGCCGCATCGGCCGCATCATCTTCCGCAACTCGCTCGATCACGATGACGTGCACATCGCCGCCATCAACGACCCCTTCATCGACACTAAATATGCGGTAAGACGCTTGCGTACTCACCCAAGATCCGCTGATGCTGAGCGTGCGTGCAGGAATACATGCTAAAGTATGACACGATGCATGGTACGTTCAGCGGGACGGTTGGAACGGACGGCACCGATCTTGTCGTCAACGGGGAGACGGTGAAGTTTTTCCAGGAGAAGGACCCCGCGAACATCAAGTGGGACGAAGCTGGCGTTGAGTATGTCATTGAATCGTCGGGCGCCTTCACGACCACGGCCAAGGCCAGGCCTCACCTGCGCAAGGGCGTCAAGAAGGTCATCATCTCGGCGCCGTCGTCGGACGCGCCCATGTACGTCATGGGCGTCAACGAGCAGACGTACGCGGGGAATGCCGACGTGATCTCCAACGCGTCGTGCACCACCAACTGCCTGGCCGTGCTGGCGAAGGTGATCCACGACGAGTTCACCATCGTCGAGGGCCTGATGAACGCCGTGCACTCGTACACGGCGTCGCAGAAGATCGTCGACAACGTTTCGTCCAAGGACTGGCGCGGCGGGCGCGCTGCCGCCGTCAACATCATCCCGAGCAGCACCGGAGCGGCCAAGGCGGTCGGCAAGGTGATCCCCGAGCTGCAGGGCAAGGTCACGGGCATGTCCTTCCGCGTCCCGACGCCCAACGTGTCCGTCGTCGACTTCACCTTGCGCACCGAGAAGCCGGCGTCGTACGCGGAGATCTGTGCCGCCGTGAAGGCGGCCGCCGAGGGCCCTCTCAAAGGCCAGTTACCCCACCATGCCGATGGACGGCCCGCGCTGACAGCATTGCAGGCATCCTGGCCTACGTCGAGGACGATCTCGTGTCGAGCGACCTCAAGGGCAACCCGAACTCTTCGGTCTTCGATGCCAAAGCTGGCATCGCGCTGAATCAGAACTTCTTCAAGCTGGTCAGCTGGTACGATAACGAGTGGGCCTACAGCAGGCGCGTACTGGACCTCGCGGCTTACGTTGCCAAAGTCGATGGCCACGCTTGAGGATCGAGTCGCGTAGATTAGCATTTTTGCCGTAGAATTCAACGTCTGAGCCCGCCTGCACCGCCCCGCATGCGTGCCAAAATGGCCGGATGGAATGCGTCTGATAGTGAAGGGCTATCGCGTGTTGCCAGAGAGGGCGTGGACGCTCGCACTCGGGCCTCCAGCCTATAAACGCGATCGGATGTGGAAGTGCAGGCATGCGCATTAACCTTCGAGTCGGGCTCGCCTGGATTGCCGGCCGCACCCGCGACTACATCTTAGATTCTGACACGCTGGTTAGCGAGTTTCGTGTATCCTCTACAGCCCGCTACATCGGGATCTATACAGATCCTGGGGGGCCTACTAGCCCGAGCATTGATTGGCTCAGATGCATGGATTGTGAACACGATGTCGTCGGCAACCCCGCACCCAGTCTGGTTAAGGCGTGCAAGCGAGGCGCCGCATGTCATGTTTCACAGATCCCGGGCAGCGAGCTGGTGGTGCCACTTGGCCCCTGGATGGCTTTGGCCATGCTGCTCCTGCTTGCCCGCCAATGCTTGATGCCGGTGAACGATCCGTCGTGGCGCAGTCAGGGTCTGTGTCATGCAGATGCAGCCGGTGATCGGCGCAGCCTCCCGCCCGCCGTTCTTCGTGCGGTTCCTTCCCCTCACCCGACGGCCTTGCATGCGCCGTGCCCGAACTGCACGACGTCGGGCAGCCTTTTTCGCCTAAGATCACTCATTCGCGCGATTTGCTTTGTCGTGACGGGAAAGCCCGTGCCACTAGCTTTCACTGCCGCTGCTCGATGCCATGGAAGAGCGCTTCGATCTCGTGGTACAGGTCACATCGACCCCCCGATGCTCGAAGCGCCATGTCGATTCATAAGCGCGATGTCAGTGGCTGCATAAGAGAGCACGTATACAATATGGCGTTGCTTGACTCGCATGAGGCGCCTGGCACGGCCCTATATCCTTGATGCACTCCCGCCGTCCGTCCAAGCTCCGCCACAGCGGATCTATTTGCCGCAGATGTCTGAAATCTCCACTCCACCCCCACACCACCTCCCCTCGGAGTCCGACGTGGTCCCCCGCCCAACTTGTTCTAGACCTCGACCTCTGCATCCCGCCGGCGGATCATCAGCTTGGCCGCGGGGTCTGCATAGTACGACGCCCCCGCATAGCGATGCTGAACCACCGCCGCTTCAGGCAGCTTGAAGTCGTATTTCAACAGGATGTGGCAAAGCGCGACCTTTAGCTCGCTGCTGGCGAAGAAGCGCCCCGGGCACGCGTGCTTGCCGTGGCCGAAGCCGAGATGGCGCTCGCTCGTGGAGACGAACAGCGCCTCCTTGTCCTTGCCCGGGACGTCGCGCATGCGCAGGAACCTGTAGCCGTCCCACTCGTCGGGCCTCGCGTACACCGCGGGGTCCCACATCCGGTGCGAAGACACCGCCAGCTTCGTGCCCTTGGGCAGGTACGTGCCGTCTGTCAGCTTCACATCCTTGGTGGCGATCCGTCTCATCGAAACTGGGAATCATTGTCAGCATCGCTGGCCACGCGGCGAGAGGCGCAGCTCCACATACCCACAGCTATCGGCTTTAGGCGGAGAGACTCCTTGATAACGCTATCGAGCAGCTTCATGTTGTGCAGGGATGTCTTCTTCCAGCCGCCGTCCCGAAGCACGTCGGTGATTTCTTCCCGCAGCGCGTCGATGATCTCCGGGTGGCGGACGATATCCAGCATCGTCACGGTCAGGAGGTCGGATGTCGTGTGGATTGCGACCGTCGAGATGAACAGCTGCACGATCTCGGGGTCGTACGAGCAGCCTCGGGCCTTGGCCGCCTGCTCGAACCACTCGATGGCGTCATTGTGCTCCACGGGCACCTTGCCCTCAGCCTCCAGCGCCGCCTTCTCGGCCCGCCGTTTCTCGAGCACCGGGCGAATGATCTCGCCGGCCTGCTTCACCTCCGCGCGCAGCTTCTGGGCCTCGGGGAGGAACCAATGCGCGATGCGTCGCAGGGCCCCGGGAACCCGGCGGAGCCGCTCCGCCGCGAGCATGATGTCGACCGTGTAGTTCACCGTGATCTTGAGCCAACCCTCGTCTCGACAGAGCTCCTCGCCTAGAAAGATCCTGGATGAGAGCCGGGCGACCAGATCCAGATTTACGCTCTTTAGATTGACCTCATGCCACTCTGCCCAACGTCAGCGAGTCACGAATAAGCACACACGTGTCAAGGCAGCAATTACCCTTGTTGTCTGTATAGATCTTCTTGAGCGCGAAGTCCGACTCGTCAGAGAGCGGTTGCGTCATCCTGACTGCCGTGCGGGAGGATATTAGCCGCTCGCCTACACCCAGAGCACCCGAGGGCTTGAGACGTACCGAGGTTCTGAGTCAGCCACTTCTGGATGACGAGGATGCCGATATCGTTGTCGAACATACCCTCTCGAGTGGGCTCGAAGCCGGGAAGCTCGCTGAAGAATAGCTGGTGCGCCGGTTAGCCTCACACCCGACGCGATCACCACGCAACCGAGCCTTACATGCGCCATGAACGCGACGAAGCTAAGATTGGGATCGTTTCTGATCTCGTTGGCGTATTCGGGCGGAAGAATGGTGGTCAATCCAACGTCGGCTCCTATCATGTTGAATGGCTTCTTGGGAAACCGCTCAACCCCCTGTTGGATAATCTGTCTCGCTTTGACCAGCCACTCCTTCTTCACTCGACTTGCTGTCAGCTCAAAAGGTTTCTTCGGGTTTATCAAAGGGAGCCGGGTAGCACTCGGTGTGCTGAGGCGGTAATAGGCGATGACTAACAGGCCCATCAGGGCACACAGGATGGAGTTGGCCCGGGAGAAGTCCTCCCGCATGTTTCCCGCCTCCCCCAAGGTTGTGACGTTGTACCGATTGTTCATGTTTGCCGGGATAGATATGCTAGTTGGTGGGTAGATCTGTAGTGGGACCGGCAGCCCGTGAACTCTTATATATTAACGTGAGAGGAATGCAGCTACACCGGTCATATTTGAGTGAATCAAAAGCAAACACGTGGAAGACGTTTCGATCCTAGGGGGCTGGTATTTTACGTTCGTAACGTGCATCCTAAGGTGCGTGTCGATCGTCATCGAGCGATGCATGACTACAGCTACTGTTCTTGCAACTCGTTATTGCCGGTAACACTTCAAGACATCCCCCAGGTAGAAATTACTGTCATCATCCAAAAATCCCCATACGGTAGCCGTGGGATCTAAACATTCGTCGCCGTTGTCATGATGGGTGTATTGGTACGGAAAAAGAAAACTTCTCTTCGCAGCGTGAAGGAGTCGGGAGTACCGAGAGCGAGCAGCACTTTCGGAGTCCGAGCCGTCAAGTTGTGACCACATTCCACTTCTTGCCGAATTGAGCCAAATGCACCGATCATAAAAGACTCCCACGTAGCTGGAGCAGTGTACAGTGTCCACACCAGCTTGCGTCGCCAACCTGCCCAAAATGGATTCGACTACGTTTTTTACCCCTCGAGACCTTTATGCTATACAGTGGTCTAAGGTCATCGTCGCGCTTCCTGTCATAATTCTGATAGTATGTGCCGTCTGTAGGTGCTAAGCCTGTCTTCAAACTCACTGGTTTCTACAGTACATTCTCTACCACTGTAGCATCTACGCCTACAATCTCTACCTGCATCCCCTTGCTGGATATCCGGGGCCATTGCTATCTCGTGCGTCGTCATTGTGGTACGCTCGCTCGCTCTCCCGCGGGAGGATTGCTCAAGATACGTTGGCCTTGCACGATCGCTATGGCCCAGTCGTCCGGATCGCACCAGATGAGCTTTCATACATCAACCCGGAAAACTGGAAGGAGATCTACGGGCTCAAGCCCGGGAAAGGCGAATTGATCAAAGATCCAAGATACCACGATACCGTCAAGCCAATACCATCGATCCTGACCGGAAACTGGGAGGAGCATAGCCAATATCGCAAAATGTTATCCCCCGCCTTTTCCGAAAGAACTCTGAAGGAACAGGAGCAGATTTTGCACACATACATTGACCTTTTCATCAAACGACTGCACGAAATGTCAGATGAGGGTAAGAAACCCATGGAAATGACGCTTTGGTGGAACGTTTGTCACTCCCGCCCTTCTGATGAAGATTATGTGAGCTGACAATCAACGGCACCGTAGTCCCTTACGTTTGATGTCATCGGATACCTCGGTATGAAGCGCCCATGGGTCACAGGATTTGAAACATCCACGCGCTTACACTTTCGACAGCTTATGGAGAATCTTTCAACTGTCTTACCAGCCCCAAGCTCCATGATTGGATAGAGGCGACGCTGAACATTGCAATTCTCATGTCGCTTGGCCAGGCTGGCCGCCAGCTGCCCGCACCGTTCAACAAGATGTACAAGAAGTGGGCAATCCCAGAATCAGTGCGCAGGAACGCAAAGCTGCATTCAGATCTGACCAAGGTATAGCCCCCTCTTGTCACACGGCACCGTGAAACTAAGCACGACTGCCCAGGAAAAACTTCACAACCGTCTCCAAAACGAGCCCAGTCACATGGATGTGGTGAATCGCATGATCGCTGCCTACAAGAAGGGTGAAGTGCCATATGATGTGCTGAAGGAGCACGCATCCATCCTTACGATCGGCGGAAGCGAGACCACAGCCACCTTGCTAGCAGGTACGTTGTGAGAGAGCAAGCAGGCCGCCGAGCCGAATCGCAGCTGACGCAAGACCACCAGGAGCGACCTACTACCTGGGCACGAATCCCGTAGTGTTCCGCAAGCTCGCCGACGAAGTGCGCGCCGCCTTTGCCAGAGATGAGGACATCACCGTGGCAGGCACCAACGGGTGCCCGTACCTCTTGGCCTGCATCGAAGAAGCGCTGCGCATATACCCGCCGTCGCCGGCCAACCACACGCGCATCACCCCGCCGGAAGGAATCGTCCTGGACGGCCGATTCGTCCCGGGCGGCATGGCGGTGGGCATGCCGATGTACGCGGCCTTCCGCAGCGGCAGCAACTTCCGGAATGCTGACCGCTTCGTGCCCGAACGCTGGCTGGGAGACGAGGAGTACGCTCAGGACAAAAAGCTGTCTCTGCAGCCGTTCTCGGTCGGCCCGCGCAACTGCCTCGGCCGCGCCCTTGCGTACCAGGAGATTAAGTTGGCTTTGGCAAAGCTGGTATGGCACTTCGATGTAGAGCTTCGCCCCGAGAGTAAGAACTGGTTGGACCAGCAGAACTTCACGTTTTGGGTGAAGCCTCAACTGTGGGTGAACATTACTCCTGCTCGCAGATGATGAGGGCCGTCACATCTGGAGTTCTTTTGAGACAATCATGGGTGTCGTGGATCAAAAAATTGAAACGCCATAAACCCAGTCTTCCAGATGAACGAATTCTACTTTCTTCCCCTCACGCATTGATGCAATGATATATGCTTTCCTCCCTGAACTACATAGGCACTTGCGTGCCAATGAGGCTGTGATTGTAGAGACTTCCGACACGTTGATTGGATCTATGAGGCATTTTCCTCGCGTCAGAAACTGCGATGGTGCCGGTCGGGAAATGAGTGCACCTTTTAATTCTCCGAGCATCAAAATCGACCGGTCGAATACACCCATATAAACACGGACCGTCTATTAGTAGACGCTTGCCAAACAGCATCAAATTCACCAAAGCTGCAGACACCAAGAGCAATGCTTATCCATGTACTCAACACTGTGGCTCCTACAGAGGGCAAAGAAGAGCGCGTAAGACAGCGCACAAACCAAAAGGTGAAATCTATTGACATCATCTCAGGCCAAAGAATTACTCGAAACTCTGATTGGGGAAATGGAGAAGCACGAGCCCAACACCATACAAGCAAAAGTCTTTTGGGACGCCGATGCACGTGTCTTCTACGTGTTCGAGGTGTAAGATCCGCTCACGGCTGAGTGAAGGCGCGGGAAGCTGACGCCTTGGGATCAGGTTTTCTAGTGAAGATTCGCGGAATCACCACCACAATCAGACGTACACTGCAAATCTTCGACAGCTCGCGCAAAAGGAGAAGCTTTTCGCATCCAGGATGGAGGTTCGGGTGCTCGATGGGGTAGCGGGATTTCTGAGGGAAACCTCTGATCGCACGCCGACTTGAGGAAAAGACCTGAGACGGTAACTTCAGCTGGTTGACAAGAATAATTAATGCGAAGATACGTGAGCATCTAGCGCTCATTAGAAGAAGGAATGGAGAGTGTCAACCACATCTTCGTTCTGTTTCCTAGTGGAGAGCTACAGTGACTTGCACAATTCATCAAAGTGAAGGCAAAGAGAGTGAAGGAAACGGTAGTGAAGCTAATAAGTATGTAAACAGTATTGATGCACGGAAGCTAAACCTGCAAGCAAGTGATGTCAGTTGGCTGTGCCGAGTTTCTGCAGCTCTTTAGCACCACTAACTGATCATAATACCGATCTCGCTTCAGACTTCGAAGAACTCAATGAAGGAGGCTCATAGTGCGTATATTTCTTGCTACAGCAGTCTAAGATCTCAAGCCGCATGCTCGATATGACATAGGTGATGATGGTAGCAGAGGTTAGGGTAACCCTTAGTTGAAAAAGACAGCGTGTCCGAACACTATGGAAACTCAAGGTGAAATCCTCAACATCAACACGGCTTTGATCTAGCAAAATTAATTGAAAGCTTCTCGTATTATCACCTCGCTTTCCTTTGCTGCATTTATTTTATCCTTGTGATCGTCTCGTCTCCATACTTCTGAAGCCCCGATTCTAGGTGGTTCCACCACTCAAACAGCATGCCCTCGCAAATTATTTTGAACCATGGCGTAAAACTTAGCGCCGGGTCGCTGAGCATTTTCCGTAACTCCTCCGGCACTACCCATCTCGTATCCCTCACCTCGTTCGGATTGACGGTCAGAGACACACCGCTCTTCTGAGGCCTGATGAATAAGATATAGTCCATCTCATGTTCGCCCCATTTGTCATCATAAGGTGCCAGGTAGTGGATACGTGCCAAGAAGTTGAACTCCTCCAATGGTACTTGTTCCTTCTGGATGCCCAACTCTTGAGCCAGCTTGCGCTGAGCAGCGCGCTTAACCCCAGCGACGGAGGAGGACAGGTCATCTCCGATTTCGGAGGGAACGTGAAGCGGATGCGAGCAGCATGTATTCGTCCACATATTCGGGAAAGTGATTTTCTCCGAGGCGCGTTGTTGCAGGAGGAGGCGATTACGGTCGTCGAAGAGGAAAACGCTAAAAGCACGATGGAGGAGGCCCTTGTTGATGTTCTCCATTAAATGACCTGTGGAAAGTGCAAAGTAGCTGATTAGAAGGATATTTATTCGTGTAATTGTGTGTATGCCCGGGTTTTAAAGGGTGGCGTACAGGATTTTTTGGTGGCACTGCCTACGGGTACATCGTTTTCGTCTATGACAATGCACATCTCGTCCATGAGGCGAGCCTGCTCCTGATCAGAACCGGCCAAGTCGACGTCAACCATTCTGTTGGCACTGCTGTCGGCCGAGGGTTGCCACCAAACTGGTGACGGATGTTTTCGGCAAAAGGCGCTATGACTTGCGTTCCTCCCAGGAAGTAGAAATCTCAACCACTATAACAGGGGACGAACAAAAATGTAGAAGCTGTATGCCAACGGCGGGTAAGTGCTCAGGAGACGTGATTCGACCGAAACCACCGGCATAATCTGACCGCTGATCGGCTGATTCTTAGCAGCACCGCCTTCGGTTGATATTCTATGACAAACACTGATAGCGCATGATAGACGTGTCATCGTGCAGAAAATTGCAAGTTCCAGGTTTCGAGGGGACTGAAGGGACGCAAATCAGACCGAAAAAGCCTTACACCCTATTCCCTTCCTTGCCCACAATGCAAGCGCATGACGATGGAAGGTTCGATCGCGAACATCCGATCAAAACAACCGAGATGCACATAATGCAACGTCTCATCTTATCTCGGCGGATTGGAGGATCTGCTTCAAGGAAAAGTATTTCATTCTGTCGTGGCTCGGAGCCTCGGATTACTATTCAATCTACGAGAGAATTAAGTTTCACAGATACAGAAAAATTTCGAGGCTCATGATCGGAACAGATACGCTGGGTGCATCGGGCACACGTAGCACTAAAGAGCTGCCACTTGTGATGATTCGGCGTGGTGCGAACATACATGCATGCGAGGCGTGAGTACACTTGGAAAATCAAGGAAGTTGGGTCGTCAGCACCTGTTCTGCATTTAGGATGTCATCATGGGAATCTCAGGCTTGAAAAGCTATCTTCCGGAGATCGTAATGATATTTATCAAATAAATTTCCCTACACCAATCGACATTTCACTGCAAAGACTCGATGATAATAGCAGACGCACCACCACCACCGTTGCATATTCCAGCAGCACCCAACTTTCCCTTCTTTGTGCGAAGGACGCCGAGTAGCGTGACGACAATACGAGCGCCAGAGCAGCCGAGAGGATGACCAAGAGCGACCGCACCACCATGGAGATTAATCTTGTCCCAACCAATACCGCACAGCTTCATGTTCGCTAGTGCCACAACAGAAAACGCCTCGTTGATTTCAAAAGCATCGATATCGCCAATTCCAACACCAGCATGCTCGAGAGCCTTAGGGATAGCAAGCGCCGGGGCTGTAGTAAATTTGGACGGATTTTGAGCAGCGTCGCCCCAGCCCCTAATTGTCGCGATAGGCTTGAGACCGTGCTTGTCGACAGCGGCCTGAGAGGCGAGGACGAGAGCTGCGGCTCCGTCGGAAAGCGGCGAGGCGTTGGCGGCGGTGATGGTGCCAGAACCAGGGATGAAGGCGGGCTTGAGAACCTTGGTCTTTGCTTCATCGAAGTTGTTCGGCTCTTCGTCCTCTTCAACGACGGTGGGCTTTCCTCTGCCCCCGCGTACCCCTATTGGCGCAATTTCCTCCTTGAAGAAGCCGTTTGCTTGTGCTGCCTGGGCATTTTTGTAGGAACGGATGCAGTAGTTGTCCTGATCTTCGCGCGAGAAGTGGTGCTCGGCAGCGCACCGCTCCGCCTGGATGCCCATATGCTCTTTCTTGTAGACATCCGTGAGTCCATCTTTTAGTATACCATCAGCAAGGTTCTGATTACCGAACTTCGCGCCGGCGCGAAGATTAGGCAGATAGTGAGGCACATTGGACATGGACTCGGTGCCGCCGACGACGACGATCTCAGCGTTGCCGGTGATAACCGTCTGAGCACCAAGAATGATGGCCTTGAGTGCAGAAGCGCACACCTTGTTCACCGTGGTTGCGACGGTGCTCTCAGACAGCCCGGCGTCAAGAGCACACTGGCGGGCAGGATTTTGACCCAAGCTGGCGAGTTTCAGCGAAGCTTGTTGATAGGTGCTGTTGATGGGGCTTACTTTGCGGAAAGGACATTTCCGAAGAAGACTTCCTGGACATCTTCGCTCTTAATCCCGGCACGCTGAACCGATGCTGTAAATCTTTAGTTTCAGAGATATATGGCAAGAGAGACGCCCTTGCCCTTGATAGCGTGAGATCCCAGCTGAGTAGCGCTTAGGCTACCCAAAGAGCTGTTCAACAGTGAGAAAGTATTCAATTGGAAGGAACAGGGATCGTGGCCTACCCTTGGAACGTGCCTAGTGGAGTTCGCACGGCGGAGACGATGTAAATGGGCGGTTGAGAGATCATTGTGAGATCTGAGTATACGTCGCTGGAAGACCTTTCCCTTTCTGCTGTGCTAATGGAATGAATAATGAAAGCGAGTATGGCTTCGGCGAGAATGCGGACGAAGCCAAGGATCTGCTGCAATATAAGCATATGGAGGTTTGGTAGCGTCGGAAAGTAAGCTATATTTTAGAACGTATGCACAACCCTCGGCCTTTTCTTTCGATCTGTCACGTCGTCTCTACCATCAGATAGGCTGATCCTCCCATGAAATTTCGTTCATCTTACCGAGGTCCTCCTCGGAGTCATTAAAAACTTCAATACATAGCCTCTTAGTGCTGCTAAAGTACCCACCACGTCATGCTAGCTACAAGGACAACTTGTCTTTCAGAGCCATTGTGGCACTTTAGCATAGCTTTCGTCGCGTCTTTCACCCAGCGACCAGCTCTCTCGATAAAACTGCAATGATATACATCCTTTTCAGCAGGCTGGTACAAAAGAACCACCTATCTAACAAGACACGAGAAACGTAACGTGTACAAGAAGAGTTGAAATGTGGGAACTGCGCATGGTCCTCTTTATCCAATCGATATCTGAGAAACTTCTTCAAAATGGCCGATTACATCGCGGAGGCGGCCCTGCAGCATCTCGAACATCTGGGCTTGAAGCTGATCATGTGATTCGTCAATGTGAGATCTCGCCTGTGCCAAAATCTCCTGAAGACGTGTGAGCTGTAGGGAGAGTAAAGCATCCATGATCCGAGCCCGCTCCCTTGGGGTGTTTGCGTGGTAGTCTCCGACAAAGATGGGCTGCTCTGATAGCTCGTCGTGGAGAGGCCCGTCCACTTGTTGCTGGACGGCTCTCTTCGTCCAAGAAGTGTATGTTGCGTGCAGCCGTTGCAGAATGCCGATCGCTTTGTCCGCCACAAGAAGCGTCAGCAGCGTTGCCACCGACGAGCGGCACCGATCACAGCTCAGAAGCGCCTCACAGTCCGCCATCGTCCTTTTGTTCGCCGCAAGCGTGGCCTCGGCTGTCAGCGGGGATATGATCTCTGCCCAAGCTACAGACTCCTCGAGATCTAAGATTGCTTGCTTGACGCATTCGCAGCTCTGTGTCGAGATCTCGTTGTTTGATCGACCGTCTGCCGGGTTGACGCTCGTAGCCTCGGTGTCGGCCGGAAACGCGGTGCCCGTTTCGCTAGTGGAGGCAAAGAAACTACAAGTTTCGAGAGAGAAGTCGTCGGCGGCAGCAGCAGTGAACGTGTTGGACGGTTGACGTTGCGTGGCTTTTCCGACACACGTCAGCAAAAAGCGAAGCGTCGAACGGGGAAGGAGGAACGTACCCGGCGATAATAAGCTATCATCCGCATAAGGCCTCGCGCCAGCATCACCTTTGACACCGTTGCCACACCCGGCTGATGGCGGCTCCAGATCTCCCCGTCTTCCATCCGCCACGGCCAGTCCCGCGCCGAATTCAGTGAGCATAAAAACGCTGAAGCCGCGTTGCTCTTCCTTGGCCAGGCGGGCGGATCCTCCGTGGGGCGAGCAATCTTGTGGACTTTCAGGAGACATCTTGTTCACGGGCTTTTCTTGGACCCAATCAGCCTTATCGTCCGGAGTCATTGGCTTCCGCTCCTCACCAGACGGCCATCCAGCTTGCGAGCATTTGATCCTGCGCGGAGAGTTTTGTTCTTTTTTCGAGGTGCGCTTTCGTTTCTCCGTATACGTGCACTCGAGCCCCTTGGACGAGCATCGTTCGCATGCTGGATTCTCGCCACTGCAGCGCAGCTGCACGCGTCAGCGAGTTCCGAGAAGAGATACGTTCGAAAACGCGGGGCGCTACCTTTTTCACCTTGCAGCTGACACATGCGGCATGTCTCGCGATCCGGGGCGCTGGCCTGGAACGTGAAGCACAAAGCACGTGACGTGGACTCTTCTCATGCTGCGGCAGCAAAACGGTGAGCATGATGGTTGATGGTCCTATTTTGGGGGCCCATGGGCGATCCGGGTGCAAACACAGCCTCTTAGTAAATTTATTTTTTAAATAGCTGATCTAAGTCGATGTCGTGCTGGGCACATAAGGTTTTTTTTTTTTTCTTTTCGCTGCGAATCCCATTCCAGGAGCCAGGACATGAAGCCGACTTTGGGTGGTCGATGAAAACGTCCGAGAGCGGCCACAGGGGAAAGTCACCGGCCTCGACGATGCAAGTCGGCCGATTTGCTCGTCTTCGAACGTGGGCCAAGACCATCAAACAACAGCGGCGTACGTACGAGACGGGGCAGAGTTGTCAAAGCACCGGGTTGTCACCGACTCGACGTGCAGAAAGCCGGATACGACAGTGTGCGATGTGTGTCGCACCGGCGGTGCCGTTGCGATCGCAGACGCGACTCAGCATGCCGGTCCACGTCCGGCCGCCAGCGTCAAGAACTTGCTACTGAGACACGCAGCTGACTCGGGCCTGACGATTGTATGTGTTCGCTAACGACGTGTCTACCCGGTCCACCAAGAGCCGTCCCGCGCCGCGCCGCACCCCGCCACCCCCGGCAGCCCACCCCGCCCATCGTGCAGCAGCCCCTGCGGCCGCGGGCTCTGAGCATTCACGCCCGAGGCTCGCCGGATGCGGTCGACAGCTCGCGCCGGAGGGGCTGGGCTGCTTTGTCAGGCGGCGGATGCGGTCGACAGGCGCGCCCGGAGGACCTGGAGCTGGTCCAGGTTGGCGCGGATGGCGTCCAGGCACGACGCGCGGTCGGCGTGGTCCAGGCCGGCGACGACAGACTCGAGAGAGCGCTGCATGCCTGCCATGTTGTCGAGGTGGAAGGACATCAGCTCCAGCAGCAGCGGAACCGTGTCCGTCCAGTCCAGCGTACCGCCGCCAATCGACACGGCGACGGCGTGCTGGTCCCACGCGCTCCAGCTGTCGCGCAGGAGCTGGACGGTGCGCGTGCTGACGGCCGTGGCGCACAGCAGCGGGAAGCGCTGGGCCCGGCAGAGCGCGCACGCCAGCATCGCCGTGCACTGCGTCTCGCACAGCTCGGCCAGCTCCAGCAGCGTGTCCATCGCCGCGCCCTGCTCTTGCACCCGCTCCACCCGCAGCATCACGCGCAGCGCGTCCAGAATGCAGGTGCAGGTCCTCGCCATCCGATCCTGGCCCACGTCAGTCCTTGTCCAGCAGCAGCCGCGGGTGCTCCCTCTGCACATACCTATCCGACGCACGGTGTGGTTGCCTTTCTCGCCCCGGCCGCAGGGTGGGCCGCTGGCCATTTTGTAACTGCCCCCTTCGCGGACGACAGAGCAGAATCTGAGCAGGCCGCGCGCGGACTCTGGCCATTTGAGAGACTTGTGGCCTGATGTTGGTCCTGCCGTGCGGCGGTCACCACCTCCACGCGAATCGAATCAGCACTGCGCTGCGCCGAGCCGATGCGAGCAGGCCATAATTGACCGACACTCGTACGCTCTCTCCATAAAAGGGGCTGCCCGGTGCGTGCGGCATCCGGGCAAGCGGACAGCATGGCCGGACCGGCTCGGCATGTGGGCATCAAGGCCCTAGAAATCTACTTTCCCAATCAGGTCAGCGCTCACCACACCTCACGGGCTCGTCAGCTAACGCACGCGGCCAGTGCGTCGATCAAACCGAGCTCGAGCGCTTCCAGGGCGTGGCCCCGGGGAAGTTCACGGTTGGGCTGGGGCAGACCAGAATGGCATTCTGCGACGACCGCGAAGGTGACCCGGACAGACGGCCGCGCGTGGCGGCGGGAGGGCTGACCCGTGGACAGACATCTACTCGTTCGCCCTGACAGCCGTGTCGTCGCTCCTTCGCAAGCATGGCGTTGACCCGAGGTCGATCGGCCGCGTGGAAGTGGGCACCGAGTCGCCGCTCGACAAATCAAAGTCGTGCAAATCCGTGCTAATGCAGCTCTTCGAACCCTCCGGGAACCTCAACATCATGGGCTGTGATACCTTCAACGCCTGCTACGGCGGCACCAACGCCCTGTTCAACGCGGCAAATTGGATCGAGTCGGCGAGCTGGGACGGCCGGGACGCCATCGTGGTGGCGGGGGACATCGCCCTGTACAACCAACCCGCAGCGCGGCCTACGGGCGGCGCTGGATGCGTGGCTATGCTCGTCGGACCGGACGCGCCGTTGGCTCTTGATGCCGGGCTGAACGGCTCGTTCTTCAAGCACACTTACGACTTCTACAAGGCCGACTTCAAGTCCGAGTACCCGATAGTTGACGGGCAGTACTCTATTCAATGCTACACCGAGGCCGTCGACGCCTGCTACAAACACTACAACGATCGCAAAGCAGCATTGACTCAGTCACGCTCCGCCACTGAGGGCACCCCGCTTGATTTCTTCGACTACATGGCCTTCCACGCGCCAACCTGTAAGCTCGTCGAGAAGTCATACGCCCGACTCCTATACAACGACTACGTTGCCGACCCCGACAATCCACGCTTTGCCTCGGTTCCAACCGAGCTCCGCGGTCTTGGCTTTTGGGAGAGCCTCAAGAATAAGGCTGTCGAGAAGGCCTTTGTTGCGTTGGCGAAGGAGAAGTTCACCGCGCGCGTGCAGCCCGCCCTCACGGTGCCTACTTTGTGCGGCAACATGTACACGGCGAGCGTCTACGGGGCGCTGATCGGCCTCCTATGCAGCGTTGGAAGCGAAAACTTACAAGGGAAGCGCATAGGCATTTTTAGCTACGGTAGCGGCCTTGCTAGCTCGTTGTTAAGCCTGACTGTGCGCGCCGACGTCTCTGACATGCTGCGCAAAATCGACTTGCAAGCGAGGCTCGACCAGAGGCACATCTTGCCCCCAGACGTTTACGATAAAGTAAGGACCCGCAACACCCATGGGGCGAAAAAGGCTGACTTTCGCAACAGGCTTGCCAAATTCGGGAGCAGGCGTACCAAAAGAGCGATTTCACGCCTGTGGGGGATACTGCGAGGCTTCTCCCTGGAACATACTACCTCACGCATGTCGATGATATGTTTCGGCGCACGTATCAGGTTAAACAGACGTCGAAGTACTGCCCGTCCATAGTTCATCACTAGAGCATGTCTCGAGATGGTTCCACTTCTGCACCTTTCAATTCCTTGTGCATCCTCCTGTCCGATATCTTAATCGTCCGTTGGGCCGGCCGTTCAGCTGAGCATGGGGGAGCAAGACAAAACCCCTGCAGCTTCTTGGTTACGCGCCGGCTGATCTATTTGCAGCCGTGCAAGGGATCCTGGGCTGTGCTCAAGCGAGGCGGAGAGTAACTGACTCATAATCCTGTCCCACCCGTGTTCCTGGAGTGCCGATGCCAATCGTCCTCCTGCGCCAAGCGTCATGTAGCAGGCTCAATGCCGCATTAAGCATCGAAGAAGCTCGTTTACCTTCGCATGAGCCTTGGCTCACCAGCTCCCTGGGCCCCCTGATCAATCGGCGGCTCCGCTCGTTCGTATCGGCGAGTTGTGAGTTTTAGCTCGAGGTCGCAGTAATTGTTGCTCGGCGTGCCCAAAGCTCGCCACCTGCCGAGCCCGCCTACAGCCTCACCCGCAGGGGTGGGTGAGTAGGGCCTCCAATGATCTCGACGCCCAAGACGAGAGGGTCGCTCATGCTTTAGCGAGCCGCGGAGCGCCCTTGTCGGTTGGCGAGTACGTGGTGTTGCCGCGTTACGTGGTAGAGGAGATGTCTGATCCACTACGCTGGGAGCTAGGCAAGACTGGTTCCACGGAACACGGGTGTGTTCCGGGAGGGCGGCGGAGCGCCACGCCCTATCTTCCGAGCCAAAACAAATCCCCGTTGCGTGATCTTCGCTGCGAGCGCCCGCAGATCGCGTCACACTGCATGATTCATGCATAGAGCGCAGTTGCATTCGATTCGGACCATCTTCCCAGTTATCCGCAGTTACTCCACCAATCATCAAAGAGTTTGTGTTCGTGGTGTTGTAGCCCAATTACGAAACCTGAAAATACTCTCGCGTAGAGGGATGTTTCATTGAGTTCAAACAAATACAATCCTCTGGATTATGCCTGGTGTGATGGATCATCGCGCTATGGTAGATCCGACGCGAAATACGAAGCCTGCTTGTTGATCGCTGTTGTAAGGCTTATTGGCATGATTGTAAGCACCCTAGTCTACGCGGAACATTTCGGCGGATTTATTGAACATGTCGGCCATTATGCAAGACATCGCTGGCTCACAGTCGACCTGGCATCGATGCAACAACGCTTTCCGAGCGGCCATTCATAGTTTCAAAAGGGAAACGAGGGCCACTCGGAACATAGTCTGTATAACCACCGAACGAACTGCGGTGAGACATGCTCGGAGAAGCTCTCGACAACCCGCTTCAGACATATCCGATCGTCCCTTCAAATGAGTGCAATCGCTCTGACGTCTGCGCGTGGAAGAACAGCACTGAGCGCCGAGTTGAGTGGCCCACGCAGTGTCTATCGCCGTTAACAAATCTATCACATTGCTTGCGTCATCTCCGACTATTCGAGCCATCTTTTTGTATTCTGCTTCAGTATTCAGCATCGCCAGCTGTCACAATGACCGTCTCGCTTAGCGAGTTCCACAATGTCTTCCCGCGGCTGGTTGATGATCTGCTTGCTCACTGTAAGCAGTACAACCTGCCCGAAGTTGCCCTTCGTCGGGTCAAAGATGTAAGCAATTACGACTGAACAACAGTCCCACGGAAGCTGACAATTCGCCCTAGAGCTTGAACTACAATGTTACGGGAGGCAAATGCAACCGTGGAATATCTGTCATCGACACCGTGTCTCTCTTGCTCGACCGTGGCCTGACCGAGGACGAGTTCTTCCACGCCGCGACCCTCGGCTGGATGGTTGAGCTTCTCCAGTCCTTCTTCCTGGTTTCCGACGACATCATGGACCACTCAACGACGCGCCGTGACAGTCCCTGCTGGTACCGTCACGTCGGCCTGGAGGCAATCAACGACGCCTTCCTGCTCGAGTCAGCCATCTACATTCTGCTGAAGAAATACTTCCGCGGCACGGAGGCCTACATCGAGCTGTTCGAGCTGTTCCACGAAGTCACATTCCAGACCGAGCTGGGCCAGGCGTGCGACCTTCTCACGGCCTCGGAGGAGGTGGACCTCGATGATTTTTCGCTGGAGAAATACGACTTCATCATCACCTACAAGACAGCGTACTATAGCTTCTACCTTCCGGTCGCTCTCGCCATCGTGTTCTGCAAACTGGCTTCCCCTGAAAACTTGCAAACTGCGAAGGACATACTCATACCGATGGGCCGGTACTTCCAGATTCAGGACGACTACCTCGACTGCTTTGCGGATCCAACAGTGCTCGGCAAGATCGGCACGGACATACAAGAGAACAAATGCTCATGGCTAATCAACCAAGCACTGAAGATTGCTACCCCCGATCAACGCAGAGTGCTCGAGGAGAACTATGGCCGCAAGAATAGTGAAAACGAAGCGAAAGTGAAGGAGATCTATAGAAAATTAGAGCTAGATAAGATTTACGCCGATTTCGAGGAGAAGCGCGTTGATGAGATTAAGAGTAAAATCTCAAAAGTGTATGAGGGTGGTGGCCTGAGGAAAAAGGTGTTCGAGGAGTTTCTAAGGAAGATCTATAAGCGTGGCAAGTAGCTACTTAAATACACGCACACGATAATATAGCTTTGATAAATTTTACACCCTATCCTTTAACTCCTTTTTAAATGCTACTAAAGTTAATCATGGTTAGACGTTACGGTGTTAATAACGATAGGGAAAAACGTCTTCACTTACAATCTTATTTGGGCTGACAGATATAAAGTAGTCTTAGTTCTCACGGCTACTAGTATTACGTATCCTGATCGACGGTCTCAGTGGAGAAAGCCCTCACATGGCGTTGGGCTGGTTGTTCATTACATATACTACATTTCCACCATTCCTCGTCTTTTAGGGCCTACAGCCGCACTATCGAACATTAAAGAATCTACCTGATTGATGAAGACCGGCAAGTTCTCTCGTGATATGCTACTAAGTAGAAATCAAGACAAATTCTATAAGCCGTGATTTTATCCATGCCCTAGCTCGACTTCTTGGTCTGTAGAGAGGGCGGGATACCAAAGTCCTAAAAAGTGTAGATCAAGCCTTCTATCGAGACGTAGGCTTCCTAAAGATTAACCTTGTGTGTCCAAGCCTCAATAGCCGTCTTAGTGAAAAATTTTACGCTTTAAGATACACCACTTCATCGCCGTTAATACGGTCAAGATTTTTTAAAGACTGAGAATGAGTTTGCTTTTGGCATAATTCCTGATATATGGCTTAGCCGACTTCATATCTAGTGATTCAACCATTGAGGACATTATAGAGTACGGAGGCGATACAAACCTTGGTATTGACGCGACGTAGGATATATATCCAGTGTTTGGACGGACACGGAAGGCCTTGGAACATATATGCGGCGTAGCTTTTAAGGACGGCTTACATTGCGATTATGTCCTATTGACTCTTCAAATAGTAGCGTGACGCAACTTGCAGAGCCGGCGCCAGCCGAGGCATGGAGATATTGTGCCAGAGAAGTAGCGAGCCTCTCCAGCTCACTTTAAGTAAGGTGTCTGGCCAAGGAGCAGACAACCGGGGAATTCTGATGCTGGAGAGCTCTTTGATCGACGATATGACGGATACATAGATCAACCGGCGGTAACATATCATATATGTACCGTTTAATTAGACGTGCTGCTCTGAAAGCATACGAGAACACTAATAATCACCTACTTCTGAACACAATACAACAGCACTCTTCTCCTCTATTCAGACCTACATACCCACTTCAAAAGCCCCCGCGATCATCATTCATCCATTTCAACACCTGCACGCTATCTGATTATTCCAAAACTCCGCATGACGCCCTACATGGTACTACGCATAGCACACAAGGAAATCCTCGAAGAAGACCGTACACCATCTTCAATAATGCCACCTTACCCCTCCCGACACAAAAGAACCCGCAACGGCCTAGTCATTGTTTTAGGGAGGGTGAGTGCGGCTGCGGGAAGGCTTCCGCTATGAGCACGTCCGAACTTGCGAAGTGAACGCGGAGTGGTGGTGGATGCGAGGGATGACTGACCGCGTGACGCTGGCGCCCGGGTCAACCCCACGACCTCCCCCATCATCCTATCGGTCTCGAACCACCTGTCTCTAGCTCCGCTCTACTGGAGTAGTCAGTATCATGCTTCATCACCATGTTCATCCAACTGTGACTGCTGTTTTCTTTTACCAAAGCCTCCTCATATGGCGGTGACCAATCATCAACCGCCTTAGAATTCCGCTTCTCGGAATCACACTGGTACTTTCTGTAGCATCGCCTCTCTTCTATTCTACTGTCATATCATATTGCACGTATTTATTTAAAAGCTCGAGGGTCAAATATTGTCGAACGGTGCGAGAAAGTAGACGCCGCTGCTTTTCTTATTGTTGCTATAGAATCTAGCTATATAGGTGTAATGATCGGATTTACGGAAATGTGCATAAGCAGGATCGACAAGGAGCGTAAGAGTTGGTATATGGTGCAGCAAGTAGTAAGACGCATATAAAACAAAGGGATGAAAGCACGTGATTGCGGGCCAATGTGGTTGACAAATATTGTATAGTTACTTTATATACACACTAAAGAAAGCTGCATAATGAGGCAGTGAGATGGAATAAAAAGAAAAGTACGTCCGTTATTACCTGTTTCAAAAAGCATGATTACCTCATACATAGTTGGATAACACTGCCCACAAGATCATAATACTATGTCGAACGGTGCGAGAAAGTAGACGCCGCTACGTTATAAATTAAAGCCATCTAAGCTGACTATATACTACGCATTCGGAAGAACACGGGAGCTATTATAGTAACCTCGGTTGTAGTAAGAAGGAAAGGAAAAAAAGGGGTAGTATAGAGGCTAGTGTTGAGCTAATAGTAAAACACGTGATTGCGGGCTAATGTGGTTGACATACTAAGAAACGATGGACGGGAAGACGGAAGACAACAAATTAACTTCCAACCTCCTCTTATCATTTCCTACAGCGTCCAGATCTATTGAAGCCAGCGTTGATCGCGTACCCGCATAGCATTGCTCAGCACCGCCTGGCGGTATCAGCCGTCAACGCAATCTCGTCAGCGAGAACCTCCGCGTACTTCGACGCCACCTCCTCGGATAGCGGAACGCCGGCGAAGGTGCATGATGGCGACCACTGCAGTGGTACCTTGGCGCCATTACCGCAGGCGTATTCGACGACGCAAAACGGACGAGGCGGGATGGGTAGGCGGAGGACGAGCCGGTCCATTCAGCAGAGGTGGACGGCGTAGCACAGCTCATACAGGCGGCGGACACGCCGAAACGACACCACGCTGCTCATCACCATCAGCAACGATCTGGCGATCGAAGGAGGGAGAAGGCGGACAAGCGTGGGCGTACCGAGCACCTGGCATCTCCTCGTCGCTGGTTATCGATGCGGAATCGCCATCTTCAGGCTCGGCGCCGCGGGCAAAGCCCATTCCTGCATCGATCAGCCATAGCCACCGCCCCGCTGCTCGGCACGTGGGACCGGACGTACCGCTGCCAAAGCCGTTCAGGGTCACCGTCACGAACAGAACGTCTGGCGGCTGGAGCTTTCCGGGGGCGAACATTGCGCCAACCGTGGCTCGTTTCTCCAACATCAAAGGTGCGGGGTAGGTGGGTGGCGGGTGGATCTGTCGGAGCATCAACTGCAGAGCGACAGTAGCCGCAGAAGAGAGGGGGACGGGGAAGAACAGGATGGTGCGAGCAAAAGCGGCAGGAGCGGACGCGCGAGGTCGCCGACCGGGTTGGGCAGAGCAAACATGACGGGTGAGGTGCCGCAAGACGCTATGCGGGCAGCTATCGACTCGGTGCGACGGGCAGACAGGCAGCCTGTGAGCGCGGCCGTTGCCAGGCAAGTCAGCATGAGTGTGGCAATGTGTAGTGCATGCTGGTTGGTCAGGTCTCGGCACGAGGAGGAGTTGAGATGGATGAAGCCACAATAGGATCGCACGAGACGCCAAGCCTGCATGAAGGGACGGGCGGGTGGAGTCCCGAGCCGAACAACGTGGCCGCAGAGGGCACCCTCCGCATCCTGGTCGAGATGGGGGCCGTCCCATTTCCCATTTCCCATTTCTCGGCCCGCTCGCAGCCGGGCAACGGGAATCCGTCGCAAACGCGACGCAACAGTGGTCTTGGAAGGGTGTTAGCAGTCCTGATGGCATGGGTGTGGGATTTGCGGAAGAGCCGCGACAGAACCAGCCTTAGCCAGTGATAATGGCTTCAGGTGTGGATCCTGGTCGGGCCGGGCCGTGCCGCGCCTCGCTGCAGGGATCTGAGCATCTGAGCCCGGCGATCCCCACCGAGGACGCCAAACTCCACCTTCGTGGGTAGCCGAATCTATTGAATGGGACGTACAGAACTCAACTGCAAGACAACGATCGGGCAGCCGCTGGGACCCATCGACGCCAGTCGGAAGAAGAGGCGAAGGAGGGAGGCGCCAAAGCTCTGCCGGGAGTGTAGGAATCACGTGTATTTAGCTTCTTAGCGTAGTTTCAGCTTGGCAGAGGATAAGAGAAGGTGCCTCCCTGACCCCCCTCCCCTCTTCGCCAAGAATCTCATCACTCATTCCAGACCCATCAGATTTCAACAAGGAGTATTATGTGAGCAAATAGACAAAGGCACCTTGCTCCAACCTCAACACCATTCCACCGACCATCATGGATGTCAACGGGAAGATGTGGCGCATGATGCTTGGTCGGATGACCGGGCCCCATCAGCGAGTTGCCGAGCAGGCGGTCCTTGTTCCCAGCAATGCTCCTCCTTTTCCCGCGGAAGAGTCTCCCGTATCTCCTTAGCGGATCTCCAGGCAGCAGCCACGACAATGAGCAACCATGTCCAGCGGGCGATCGACAGCGCGGTCTAGAATAACCAGACCCACACGATTATTCTGGTAGATGCCCATTTACTCTCACAAAAGCTTCAGCAAGGGATCAATCCTATCGCTGCAGCCCAGGAAATATATCAGGAAACCCTGACCACCACCATCAACGGCTGCGATGCGTAGCTGGCATCTGTGGAGACGCTGTGTAACGATGCAGCCTTTGAGGATATACGGGCAGCCCGAATGAGGAACTTTCGGAGAGAAGACTGGCATCTGAGGCATGATCAAACCAAGATCGCGGGGTGGAAAGACCAGCTTCAGAAGGGGATTGACATGGTGAAGTAAATGATATTAGCGTTGACAACTGTATATATCAAGTTGTGCGCCGATGAAGAGTTTTGGGGAATCTCGACAAAGCACAACGTGATACAACCACTTAGAAAGCCCGGGTAAAAATCACGGATGGACAAATCAAAAATCTCGTCTTTTTCCCTGTCAAGCGTGAGTAGATAGCAGACGTAAGCAAGGATGAGGTTGACCCCGAAGTACAACGCTTAGTGTAGAATGTTCGACGTATCTTATTGATAAGCCATTTCATTTCATATACCTCTCATAATTCGGTTTCTTGCGAGCATGCTCCTAAAATTATATGATGTGAGAAAAGATGAGCAGCATTTATAGGATTTCTTTAAGAAGGACGACGGGGTAGCATGGATGCCGCACGAGAACGTTGGTAGTGGCGTGGAGAAAGATACATTAATCTCACAAAGTATTTGTGTAAAAACAAATGTGGCGTCAGAGCGGGGTAGATCTTCACGCTGCCTGCATTCGAAGCTTGGCAGCATAACTTCGAACGTCTCAACAAGTGCGGCGCGGCCCGCGGCCGCTTACGAGGTTACACTGCAGGGATCCCAAGCGTGTCATTGGTGACTGGACGCAGGCACAACATCAACATCCCAACGCGTAGCACTCGGACGACCTTAATATAGGCATGCTATCTCGAGTTGGAATGAATGGGGCTCGGCAATTGAAAAGTGGAAATTGTACAACTTAATTACAGCGGCACAAGGCCCGAATAAAACGGGATACAGTACCCACTCCTCGCATATCACACGTGCACATGTATTTATCTGCTAGACAAATAGGCCTTATCTAGCGCGGGATGGACGGCGTGGACGGCGATGATGGAGGACATCGGCACAGGCTGCACCGCAATCCACTCATTAGCGAGATGGAGAGGTAAGGGGAGAATTCAAGAAAAAAAAAGACGGATCAAAAAGAAATCGTGGTCGATGTGAGAGATGGGGCTAGGGAAGGAAACAAGGACGCATGCACTCACCCTTTCGACCGAAAAGAATTAGCGAGATGATTCACTGAGGAGGGAAGAGTATCGAGCTCTCTTCACCTCGTTCACAGCCATATGCTTTAAACGCCCATCACCCATTCGTACGACTTGTACGAGCTCCACCAGATGCTCAACCATTTCAGTCCACTCGAGTCGTTTATTGAAGTTCATCTTGCCAAGGCGATCCGCGATGTGAGCGCAGGTGAACATCTCATCCAAAGGGGGCATGTATTCCCAGTCCTCGCCGGCTATCTGCCCTTGCTCGTGAGCGAGGCTATCCGCGAGGACGAAGAATCTATTATACAGGACGTAGAGTCGACGCGACCGCTCAGCGCGATGCGGGCAACGACGTAGTATCCGGTGGACGACCAGAGGTCGAGCGCCCCTTCCTCCATGCTTCCGGGAAGCCCTTCGACATCGTAGTGCTCCAGATCGCCCACCAGATGGCACTCGAAGCTGGGCAGATCGTCGTCGGACTCGGCAGTGCTGGTGGACTCATCGAAGGACACGGCTTTGCGCCGGCTTGCGGGCTGCGAGGGCTCGCGCGATTAGACGGTGGTGTTGACGCCATGGAAGCAGGCGGGCAGGATCTCTCCAGTGGAGCGGTCGAGGTCGTCGACGATGCCGTGGGGTCGTGGGCCAAAGGGTTCCGGAACAAGGCGGTAAGCGGTGCCGTCCTTCCCACGGCTAAGAGGGATCCAGTCTCGCAACTCCTCGCTCTCGCGAGCGTTACGGAAGTCTATGCGATCGACGAAGGCGGCACGCGAGATGGGAGTCTCTACCTCCCAAAGAGCAAGGTCTTTTTGCTCCATGCACTAGCGGTCGTAGCAGTCTCTGTCGTTGGGGTCAGGGAAGTGCGCTTGTAGCTCGTTGAAATACGCTGGACTGAAACAGGCGCGGCCAACGATGTCGCGGAAGAAGGCTTCGAAGTCCTGTGGTGTTGCCATGGTTGTGCTACGGAGGAGTATTGCTAAAGTTATGCTGTTTGCAGATGTCGTCATCCATCCGCTTGGGGAAAACCGCGCTAACACATCAAAATCAACGAACCGCATCGCTCACATCATCAAGCCACCCAGGCCACTTTGAGTCAAACCAGAGGGGACAGCTTGCATGGCATTTCCGCTAGTAAAGCGGTAGTCGACTTGCAAAATCCAAAGCTCTTCGACCTCCCGCATGCCACCTTCTCGATCAACATCTCGAAATACCTACTAGTGAAGGACACCAGCGATAAAACCCTCCTCAGGGTGCACGCCTACGTCCACCCAGACCATGAGACGCTGGCTTTCAGCGTCGCTTATGGCAGGGCATAATTGGCTATAACATCACGACGGAGTGGAAGGAGAGTGAGAGGTAGAGGTACGTTCTGACATTTAATTTGGAGAAGCACGGCGGTTACACTCGTGCTTTTATGGAGGCGGAAGTGCGTCTCTAGTGTATGTAGCTCCATCTTTAGAGCGGACAAGACGCGAAAACCCAGACTGATCAAGGGGTTCATTGATATTATTGGATCAAACACAGTCCTCATAGTCGAACAAAACCATTCACTGAATAATGGCTGCACCATTGGAAGGAAGAGAAAAGAGATATTTTACGTCTTGAAGTCGATCATTTCGGAAGTTTTATGCAAAAATGACAGGAAATATGCGTCTATATCGTAAGTGTTGACTGGAGCATTGAGTCCATTCACTCGGCCGATCTTTGCTAGCATTGGTATAGTAAGTCCATATTTGGAGGGGATGATCTCCCGGGGCTGGGTGAAGGGCCGTTCCGAGAATTTCCGGTGGGTTTTCTGCCGCTGAGCTTTATGATTGGACCCCCAGCTCGAAGCTAGTTGACGCGACTCGTCGACAGGCGATCCTGGCCGTAGGGGTGTGCGTCTGCTTGTGAGGACAAGGAGAAGAAGAAGAAGAACAGGACAGAGTTATTCACAAGCAGCATCAGTGGCCATGCTTTGCCTGGCCGTCAATAGGTCTACTAAATTCCGGGAGCATCATGAGCGCGCAAGGGTTGATGTAGCTAAAGGGTTTCGCTGAGTCGTAAGACCGAACAGACATCTCACGTTCATGAGGTCATTTGTGTAACACGTCATCTCTATTGCGGTGCTTTTGGCACCTCGCGTGCGGTCTTGTAGCAGGGACAATAGGTTTTGGTGCACGTTCCCGGTGGTGGGTTTTTCGCCGGCCGAGACAGCTAGTTCATCCGGGGTCGTGTCGATAGCATAGCGGAGCCGCAGCTGTCTCTTAGTGGAGAAACAGGAACCGTCCCTCGCCTCGGCGAGTGTAGGTTGGCAATATTTTGAATTCTGCATTTGCCACTTCAGCGAGTAGTAAGACTGTAAAGACGTCTGGCATAAAAGTTGATCTAAGCTACGCGTGCCGTTCTGTACGCGCTGCCTCCCTTTTCGATCCCAGCGAGGTCTGTAAATTCAGTCCACTATGTTGGCTGCGTTGCTATCATTGCAAGAAAGGGGAAACTCAAGAACCTCGGCATGGTCACACATGCAGACCCACTCCGGTACTGTGGGGCTGTGACGATGAGCTTCTGAAGGACATACGGGTCTAAAGGACATGGAAAGATACGAATGAAAGCACAGCAGCAGTAGTAATTCCCAAATCCTGCCTAGGGATGCTTTTAGTGACCGGCCTGAAAGGCTTCTGCGCGACGGTCTCCACCAACGGCCGAAACATGAGGCCACCAAGCACCAAGACTTGCACGGTGCTGCTACCTCAGAAATGTGGATAAAGATGTAATGCAAGGGTCGGGTGATTCAAAACAATGATGCCATGTGTAGAGGCCGGTCACTCGCTAAACCGAATCAGGCCACTTGAGCATCGAACATCTCCATCAAGGCGCACCGGCCCCCAAGAGTTTAGATGGATGCGCGGACGTCCGTTGCTCGCTTAGGCATCCCAAAGCAAGATCTAATCGAAAAGGAGCTCCGGAGCATCTGAGAGCCAACGAATGCCGAGAGTCAACGGTTCTCGAATGACAGTAGGATCCGGGAAATGACGGTTCGCTGGGAGCTATAAAGCGATCCTGAAGGCACATTGAAGTCCATCACCACTGTCAGTTCAGACAACACTCACAACACCTTCACAATGAATGCAAACAAAGTCATCCTTGGAAAACCCAAAGTCGCCTTTGTCTCCGGCGCCAACGGGATCACTGGGTTCGCCATCACTGAGCACCTACTGAAACAGTCGGAGAGCGAATGGTTAGTTGAAGATCCATTCGTGCCCACACATGCTCATAGCTGCACAGGTCCAAGATAATCGTCTCGTCCAGGCGACCTTTGGCTAGTCCCTGGTACGATTCTCGCGTTCATTTCGTGGCTGCCGACTTCCTCGCCTCCGTTGAGGAGATCATCGAAGCTCTTAAGCCCGTCTGTGGAGATGTAACGCACGTGTACTTTTCCTCGTACGTGCACCACCCAGATCTGGCTCGGCTTCCCGAGAAAAACGTTCCCCTCTTTCGGAATTTCCTTGATGCCATGGTGGAAGTCTGCCCGAACTTGGAGAGAGTCTGCCTGCAGACAGGCGGGAAGGTGAGACCCACTGCACAGCGCTCAAATAAATGATTCTGATTCACTTCTCAGTACTACGGTGTGCAATGCGGCCCTGTTCCCGTGCCCGTAACTGAAGATTTGCCGCGCTACGACGACCAGGGACTCAACTTCTACTTCCCGCAGGAGGACTATCTAGCCTCGGCACAGAAGGAAAGCGGTGGGAAATGGTCATATAGCATCGTGCGACCTTTCGGCGTCGTCGGCTTCTCGCCCCAAGGTTGGTTGAAGCCCAAGTAACCTAATCCGAATTACAGCTAAAAGCTTCCCGCAGCCAATGGAATGTCTTTGGCAGTGTCGATGGCGGTCTACCTACTCATCCAGGCCGAGCTGAGCGGGACGGCGCCTTTTCCCGGCAACAGCTACGTGCTCGACACGATTGAGGATGTATCGTACCCACCGTCAATGGCGGACCTCTCGGTCTGGGCCACAACGCAGGAGCATACCAAAAATAAGGCTTTCAACAGCACCATTGGAGATATCTTCGTATGGCGTTACTTCTTCCCGAAGCTTGCCGAGTACTTCGGAACCAAGGTGAGCACGTTTTCCCCACGGGGTTATGACTAGGGGCATTGGTTTTAACAGTTGAGTAAGATTCCGAAGGGTCAGATTGAACTCTTACCTGTCACACCAGCGGAGTGGGCGAAGGACAAGAGGCCGGTGTGGGAAGCGATCGTGAAAAAGTACGGCGGAAATCCTGCCGCTATCGATTGGTGCACATGGGATATGTGGTCGTGGTCCATGTATAGGGACTGGCCTGCCTGGTCTAGCATGAATAAAGCTGGAAAGTTTGGTTGGGCGCGTCAGGATGACGCGTATAAGGTTTGGACTAGTGCTTTTAAATCTCTCGAGAATGCTGGCGTGTTGCCTAGTATTGATTTAGTTAGAAAGGGCATGAGAAAGTAGAAGTTGGGGTGAACGTACCGGGAGGCTGTGGACAAAGAGATTGAATAAAGGAAAACTGAAAGTCCTTCTCTTAGGCAAAAAAATGTATTCGACCTCCTTCATCGAAGTTTTCTCTGCATAAGTGAATTAGCTATGTGCTAAACTTCTAGAAGCTGCTATTGCGAACATTAACAGTGGACGACAACGATAATAAATACGACTAATTATAGAGAGTTTAACTAAAGCCCCACTTTACTACTACTCATACAGCTCTAGTGAAGACAAAATCCCTAAATGAATATCGGCCGAGAACAAAAGGCGCCGTAATCCTAAACAGCTGTTTACCTTCCTGAAAGGCATTAGAGTCATGAGATTAATTTAATTTAATCCGATCCACGTATGGTAGCGGGGAAATACGTTTGTATTTGTCGAGAAGAGCGCTGCATTATCACGCGGTTGACATAAAGCAGCTCTTCTATACAACGGTGTTCTGGGCGACCTATTATATATCTGGAGACTCAGAATTCTAAGCCCCGCGCCAGCCGTTGGCTGCAGCGCCTTCGTGCACATACATGGATTGTTTGGCCGATAACAGCTGTGCGTCAGCTGCTGCGCTGTGGTTGCTAATCCTTTGGTGGGTCTCTCGGTCTTTCGGTCTCTCTCGGCTGCAATCCCGATTTAGCAGCTGGTGGACCTGGGTCGTGGGCATCTGCATGCGCGCGTGCAGGGACCTTATCACATTTCGGCGCGCCCAGCTGTGGAGACTGCCCAGGAACAAAACTACAACGGATATAGGTGCCTTCACCGCCACTGTCTCGCTATCTCGGTCTTTCCCAGCACTTGCCACCTAGCCAGGCCATGTGTAGGTCCAGGACCCAAAATTTGGAAAATGCGTCCCACTCTTAGCGCTTGGTCTATACAGATGTTCCTACTAACTCTACCAAGGTTATATTAAGTTGGAAAGAATTGTCTGTTTTAAATCACCTCCTCCTTCGTCAATAATCTCGATACCGCAACAATGGATTCTATTAGTACTAATGCGTCGAAATCCCAAGTCTTAGAAAGGTTAGCTTGGGAAAGAAGAAGCCGGGTAAATTTTATCGTAAGCTAAACCCGAAGTAACTAAAATATTAAAATTTACACCTGCAAAGGATTACACCAAAGTGCAAGCCACGAAGATTGCGTCCTTCGATGAGAGCCTGTGGAAAGACCAACCGAAGTGCGATATGAAAACCTACCAGGATGTACCCGACGCCGTAATGAAGAGTGTCCACAACGCCATCAACAAATGGGTTTTAGAGGAACAGGGACTTCAAGAGATTGAGAGGGACGTCTTTGAATGGCGGATGAAGCAAGCCTTGTATTACGAATTGAAAAGTCAGTATTGAAGAATCTTGGTGCACTGTCTTTGCTGATACCTGTAGAACGTCGCGATGCGGCCTCAACATACTACGACCCAATCAGAGTGTCTGCAGGTCACTCCCACCCATAAGAAGCTTCGCTGTCTCTTACAAGTTTCTGGACGTAGCGGTAAACACGGTCACATGCCGAATGTTCGCTTGATCAAACATCGTTATGTGGCGGTTTGCGAAACCGGTGCTAACCTTTCTCTTGGAAATGAATGCCATGGTAACTTATATGAAATCGATAATGCGCACTACTTATTAAATCACAAGCTGCTCTACTTAACGAATCTTGTCGCGCTCATTAGCCGGCTGGAGGAGTCTGCTAGACAGAGCGTCTTTCCATGCTAAGGGAAAAGATTATCAGTGAATCACTTACGATGTCATAAAGCTCGTCAGGTATGGGTTTGGAAATATTTGCATCACATATCCGGAAAAGAGTTTCCGCTTTTCCCGTCCTGCTTGTAGTTTGTTCTGAAGTGCCTGATATTCAAAGCTCAGCTCCGGTAGACAAGCATTCACGGTATAGAGCTAGCGTTGTGGTAATAGGGGACGTTCAGACACTGTCACTAGCGGATTCGCTCCAGGGTAGGGTTCTGCCGTCTCCTGCCTGGCTTGTCCCTCATAAGCCCAGTCTTGCTATCCCTGCAGTTTTATGGGACTTCGTTTGTGTAGGTACGAAGCTCTCACCATCCGCTTATCGTGGCTGCAGATATCGACGACCAGTGGTATTCTCATCGAGCACTTGCACACTTTCCGGGACGACGATGAGGAAATGGTGCAGAAGGCAGGCTACCAGGCTGAAACAGCTGCCTTGTGGGGTCCAATCGTCGATACTACTACCGGGGACCGGGAGGGTTCGAAGGAGGATGAAGAGCTGGAAGAGATGTAGAAAGGGGAAGCACGATTGCCGAAGCGTCTCCGAGCGTAGATCAATTCGTCGAGTATCAGCTCAACTGCCACTCCAGGACACGGTGTGTCGAAATTCTACTACGACAAGATCGCTGTGAGAAAAAAGACGTTTTTGCGCGGGGAATGGAGCTATCTACAGAACTGCAGGCCTGGTCGTCCGAAATCGGGCGCTATGCATCAGAGCAACTGCGGATCCGAGACGGAAATAGAATCATACCCTAATCTCGCCTCAAAACACCGACTGTTACCTTGATTGTTTGGTTCTACGTGTCGCGTGGCTAGTCAGGTACATGGGTGTCTGCGGCACAGCACCCCACTGTTGTGGACCCCGCTGTCCAGCTGATTCAATTGCAGCTTTTCGAGCGACTAAGCCTCTCCGATGGGAGGAACTAATAAGCCAAGAGTGCTGCCTGTTTTTTTTAAGATGGGCTCAGACCTGTTCGCGACCGTGCCGTTCCGAAAGATACCCGACGATCTCACAACCTTGACACCACGCCCTAATCTCCATCCACCTCTGCACAAGCCGTGGGGAAGGGCAATCCTCGCTAAATTTTTACTTAATCTCTTAACTCCAAGTGGACCCTTTTGAAAGTGACACCATCCGTCCTGCCGGGTATACGTCTCTTCTCCTCGACCCTCCACGGCCATTGATCTCTGGGATCGAATGCATCGGCAATACACCATAAACACCAGCATTGATGCTCTCAATAAACATGGAGAGCGAAGCGCCATGGGTGGACTTCATCACCGTTCAATCGTCGCTCTCCAGGGCCACATTCCACTGCATCGGGCACACGTCGAAAAACATCCGCTGCCGGCGATCCATCGGCCTGCCAACCCGGCACGAGGTCCGCATCACTCTCGAGCCTTGGGAAAACGACATCCCGCCACCAGCCGACCTGGAAAGGGTCCTTGAAAAACTGCTCTGCCACAGCCACCGGTCCCTCAAGAACGCGTACCGTCGACGATGGACGGACGAGTCTGCAGCCAACTGTCGCCGCATCTCCACGCCCCCCGGAAGGTCACAGCTAGCCGTTCCCCAGATCGATCGGTCCAGAGCTGGCTCCGCCCCGCCTGATGTCGATGCAAGCATGTTGGATGCCTCCATGTACGGCGTTTCGAGTGCCAAGGATGCCATGACTGCATTCCAGAAGTCCTTCGCTGGTCTTACTGTGAGCAGAACCCCTGACGAGGACAACGCATATGAACAAGACGAGGATGAGGACAACGACAACGCATCTGAATGGTCAGATACAGAGTCCGTGGTTACGAAGGTGGCCAATTACGAGGTGTTGGAGCCGAAGTCCCCGCCACCGCGTATGCTGTCTCAGAGCCATATCAGAAGTCTGGAGTCCGACCTAGTCAAAATCCTTGATCAGCCCCAGTCTTATAAGCACGTCAAGAACGTCTACATCTTCAGTACCACCGAGCTGCCTGGACTCGTCAAAGTGGGGATTTCCGAGGGCGTAAGTTTGCGGCAAAAACAGATCATGGGAGAGTGCGGATTGAAGGAGCTCAAGAATCTCCACACGTCCAGGCTTCTCGATCGAGCTAAGCTGGTCGAAAGTCTTACGCATAAGGTGCTCAAAGCGTGGGGGTTCCACGTGCAGGTGCAATGTGGTCACAAGAAAGCTACTCAGCGTCACCAAGAATGGTTCAAGTGTGATGAACAAGTTATAATCCAAATCATTAATATATGGGAAGAAGTCCAAAAGCATTATCAGCCACGACACCCAGACGAGTGGTTTTCGAGTCGCTTGAAAGTTTTTGAGAAGGGTGACGGCCCAAGAGCCCAGGGTGAGACCTTGGAGGATATGATTAAGAGGCATCAGACGTTCTGGGCTTCTGAATAGCGCCTTTCCTGGTGTGGATAGTAGAATAGATAGTATAGTGAGCATAGATCTTTTCGTACTTCACCCTCATCGCTGTAAACGTACGCTTATCCGTGACTAAGACTACTCACTCCATCTATCGCGGTCAGCTCATTATCGGCATGCCCTTTCCTGCTTGACCACTCCAGTTCTATCTACATATTTTTACAGCACTCGTTGCTCGGGTGTGCTCCACTATCCCGTTTATCCTCTTTTAGCCTACTTAATTGATGAGGCCTGGTGCCTGAATGAGCCCAGCGGCCGCCAACCCCCTTGGCTGTTGATGCCAAGCATGCCTTAGGCCATGGCAGCCTTCCATCACATTCCTCTATTGTAGTTGTTTACTACTCTCTCGATTAGGTTCAGCATAGCTCTCTGACAGGCAAACGGTATATATACCGCTTGCCTTCCATACCTAATCGAACCGCTTCTCTGCACTTCATCATTAATTAGTACTAAATTATCGTAAGCAATGGAGCGATTATTGATTGTATATAATGTAGTAACATTTATCCGCATAGAGTTTAAGCTTAGTGGTGACATATTCCATAGTCTTCTATACCATCCAACTTAGTTATAACTTCCCCACGATACTCTCCCCCGGATACTTTCTTTATCATCTTAGCAGCCGCCTACCTCTCTTCCTACACTCCTCTTCATCCTCGACTCGATAGAGGTTCTTGAACCGAAAAATCCCAGGGACCGCCGCTTTCCACTTAGAAAGACGCAACTTTACCCTCCCACCGCCGAAATGCGCCGTCTACTCAAGGCTCCGCTGGTAGAGTGATAAACGATCAATCCGCAAGGCGCGGAGAAGCGGGAACTTATAACAACTCTAGAAGGTTAATTATGGACATCCTGGTCTCCGCAAATTCTAACAAGTAAAGGTGTAGGGAGAAACAAAGGTGTAAGGCTTTTAGCGGCTGCAGGATTTGAAATCCGCTTTTAGGGTTTCTACACTAACCTCGTTGTGGAAACATCTTCGTCACCTCCAATCCGGGGCCCCACATCTCCAGACGATTACGACTTTATATATTGGCTTAACCTTATACCTTGCAAGAATCTCTATGCACCCTTCAACTCTTAATCATATATGACAACCAGGTGAATGGGGAAGATCATCAAGAAACTGCGAGGACGTAGCCTTCGCTCAGCGGTGGCATTTAGCGCGGGCAGCTGTTACCTCTTGTTCGGTTATGACCAGGTAGAGCAAACGCACTCAAAAATCGAATTGCAGGTTTATAGGCTAACCAAATCCGGTCAGGGAGTACTTGGGGGGCTTGTCACAGTGCCCAGCTTCCTCGACGCGATCGATAACCCGAGCTCGACCTACCTCGGAACAATTGTTGGGCTTTTCCACATAGGGTGCCTCGTAGGCTGTGGTATTACTGGGCTCCTCGGTGGCAAGCTGGGGAGAACTAAGACCATACTCTGGGGATGCGTCATTGTGGTTATTGGAGGCACAATTCAGGCGAGCTGCTTTGGAGCCCGACAAATGATAGTTGGGAGAATTGTTTCGGGCATAGGGAACGGTACGGGATTTTCACACCTCAATCCTGCGTGGAAGGTTGACCGTGCCCTTAGGAATGAACACAGCCACCGTTCCGGTCTACGTCTCAGAGTGCTCTCGCGCCCAGTCACGCGGTCGGTCAATCGCCGTGCAACTCAATGTGGTCATTGTAAGTAGACATGCCAGGCTTCCCCAACGTATGCAGCTCTAATCATCTTTCTCCTCTAGTTTGGAACTGTGCTCGCATACTGGCTTGATTACGGTACCGTGACTAATTTGACTGGAGACGTAAGGCTTGCAACAGTCCTTTAAGGAATACTCAAACCCGCTGACTCAAAACAGGTCGCCTGGCGCTTCCCAATCGCTTTCCAGAACTTCTTCGCTTTAATAACTATCATCAAAATCCCGTTCTTACCTGAAACTCCAAGGTATAAGCGTGATATCACACAAAAAGGGTCTTTTAACTGACCATGAATTAGATGGCTTTATAGTCCCGGCTATAAAGTAGACTCTCTCGATGTATACAGCAGGCTCATGGGCTGCGATAGATACGATCCGGAGGTCTTGGACATGGAAACGGAATTGGAGGCTGCAATTCAGTTTGAGGAACAATCGACCAACTTCTCTCTCAAGGACGTGATCAACGACAAGACGGACGCCAAGAACACACGCCGCCTCATCCTATGCTTTCTCATCCAGTTCTTCCAGCAGTTCACTGGTATCAATTGTTACGGCACAGCCTTTGGAAGACGCAGGAAATTGAGGACCAAAGAAGGACCCCGCAAGAAAAGGCATCACCACGTGATCAAGCACGTGATCACCCGCTAGAGACCCACATGTCGCCCTCGCGAGCCCGGGCGACATACAGCAACTGTCGCCCAGTGAAGCCCCGGCTACACAGAGCGACATCCAGATTGTCATAGCTTTTCCATAGTATATATAGCTTCACTCCTTAGCTAGTATTTGACCCTTCGTGGTCAACTTCAATAACAATCGAGCATTGTTAGTAACACGGCCTTCGCACGTAGCGCTCAGTCACGTGTATCATCACTTCGTTCTCTCTCACCCTCTCTTGTACCCACTCAAGGTAAACCCCAGAAGTCATGCTGGAGACAATTCGGCTGAGATACGCAGCCAGGCTTCGCACCCTTGACGAGAACCACCCCCTAGTCACCCGTACAAGGGGGAAAGGACAAACCAGACTACTTAGAACAGCACGACTTCTTCCAGAGAGCGAAAGGCCCCTACTCCTTGAACCTAAGCACACTACCCGGACACAGCAGACAAGAAGCTCTCAGACAACCATAGACACCATGCGATGGATCTCATTAATCCCATCTACTGATATTATCCTCTACACTGATGGGTCCCAGGATGCAGCCGGAAATACTGGGCTAGGCTACGTGGGCTTCCAGCACGGATATAAAGTCTATAAGGGCTACCAAAGCCTAGGCACAGCGGCCGAAGTCTACGATACAGAGATCATCGCTATCGAGGCAGGAATAAGGGCAGCCGCCCAGCGGGCAGATACGCAACGGGCAACGAACATCTACGTCCTCCTCGACAACCAGGAAGCGGCCCGTAGGGCACTAGAAGGAACCCCTACCGATACCAGCCAAGGGAGCATCCTTAGGATCCGACAACTAGCGACACTGTGGAAACGACGTAAACGAGCACCCAGCATCCAACCAGGAGAAATCATGATCCACTGGATCCCGGGACATCAAGGAATTCTAGGCAACGAAGAGGCTGACTGCCTAGCCAAACAGGGCGCCGCATCCCCTGCTCCTCCAGACATTCCACTGACAATAGCAAAGATCAAGAGGATTGTAAAGGAACGAGCGCATGAAAGCTTCGAACAATGGTGGATAAAAAACGCCCCAAAATCCTATCAGGACCTAGAAATCCCTTTGGTAAAGGGTGCGCTACCAGAACTCCTCCTCCCTAGAAAGACACTAGGTCACCTACTAGCTGCACGATCAGGCCATGGAGACTTCCAGGCGTATCACGAACGCTTCCGCCACGCTGAATAGGACAACTACTGCCGCTGCGGGCGGCTAAAAACAACGATACACTTTGCATTCTGTAGGCACGCCCGTAAACGAATAAACTGCCTTCGAGGCAAGCCGAGAGATATTATTCCTATGACCCTAGCCACGCCAAAAGGGGCTATCCTCTTCGCAAAGTTCGTAGAA
>RKSS01000233.1:0-14221 GCA_009829855.1 Neofusicoccum kwambonambiense
CGCGGCGAGCGGCGAGGCCGAGGCGACGGGCGGGCGACGGGCGTGGTGGGCGGAGCGCAGGGGCGCGGCGCAGGCTGGCCGGCCGCGCCCGCTGCGAAGGCCGCAGCATCGCGTCCGAAACCACGGCGCGCAGTCCGCGGAGCGAAAGGGGCCAGCCGTTTGAGCGCGGCTTGGCGGCGTCCCGCCGTGCTGGCGCGGCTGCTGGCTGCTGTGCAGATTGGGCGATCTGGCGGGTCTTCCCATGCCGCTGAGCGCTTCCAAATCAGCGCCCCGAAGCGGCTAGCCGCAGCGCCGTTGAGCAAGCGCGATCATCGTCATTTCGCGCCGGCCGGCGGGCAGCGAACGCGGCGCCGCCAACCAGCCCTCGCACAGCACCGCGCCGGCCCCCGCTCGCTGCCCGCCCGCTCCGCCGCGCCGACCAGCATCCGGGCGCGCGCCTGCATGCAGCCGCCGGCCCTCCCTCGCGTACTCGAACCCGTTGCGGCAGCCCGCTAGCCGCGTGCGCGCTGGCTGTCATCCAGCTCGGTGGAACCGCAGCAGCAGCCGTTGCACTAGTCGGGGAACGGCACGGCGAGCGTGTTCTCTGCCCAGCGCAGCGTTCCAGGGTCTTCAGCACGCCAGATCGCGGGATCGGAAATCTGAGAGGCCTGACGAAAGGCACATCCTCCGCATCGTTCCCCCTTCAGGCCGCCCAGCGCGTCATGTGCTGCCCCCCATTGCTCGATCCAGCGGCGCGCCGCGCCCTCCTGCCCGCTTTGGGACCTGCTCAGCTCCCCCCAACGGCCGCCACACGCTCTCTTCGCTCCTGCGGCGCCGTCGTCCTTAGTCATGCCTGCCGGCACAAACCTGCTGGCCGACGCCTCCTGACATAGGTTTCACCCGCCCATCTCTGAACCTAAAATATTGATTTGGCATTCTTTTCGGGGGCCAAACGGCAAGGGCCCGCCTCTCAGCCTCGCGCCGCAGGGGTGCAACGGGGGATGGTGAGACCGGGGCGCCGAGGATGCAGAGTGGCCCGAAGCTTATATGGATATCCCGTTCACAGCAATCTACGTGCCGCCAGAGTCGGCCCTTATCCCTTGCGACTGACCGCCTGGCACACGGCGGTGGACAGCAGCCTGGGGACCGACCCACCGACCGGGACCAAGGGCAGTCAACCGGCCGGCGGAGAGGTGTAACAGCTCCAATCTCCGGCCTGCAAACAATCATGTACGCCCGCCGTTTTGCTTTTCCTGGAGCGCGGCGCGCCCGCTCGCACACCGCAGGCCTGTACCACGCGACATGCACGAAATGGGCCAGCAGGCGGCGAGGGCACGGCCATCCGGTTGGACGCGCGCAGCGGGACCTGAGACGCGAGAGGGCCACCGGATGCTAATGGCGAGGTGCGCGCTGCAGCTTTCCTGTGCCTTGGAACAACGGCCGTCCCGACAATCGCGGATGGCGTCCACCACCACGCCCGCGCAAACACTACGCCAGCGCGACGTCACGGTCACAGCAGAGGCCACGGCGCCGCCAGCCCGGGCGCGGGCGGGTGACGGTACGCCTGCACGCACACGCTCCCCCTCGTTGCAAACGCAGCGCGCCCTCCTCCCATCGCCATCATTTCGCACTTCCCAATCGGGCAGCCGACTCAGCTTCGGTTTCGGTCCGCAAACAGCATTAGCAAACATACAGCCTTTCGCTAGCCGCCACAGCATTTGAAATACTTCTGGGACACTGACGCCTCTGCGTCCCGGCGCCAGGGCCCTGCGGTAAAGGCCCGCAAGCTTGTTGAAGGATCGGACGGAAGCCCTTGCTGGCGCGGCGGCGCATGGGGCTCGCCATCTAAGTGAGCAGCGCCCGACGCAAGGGCGTACCTTGCACATTCCCGCGGAAGGCCCTACGGCTGCTGAGCGGTGCGGCGGCGGCATGGGGCGCGGCGGGCGCACGACACGCGCACAACTCACCGTTCCCCCCATGGTACCGACCGGGGGGAAGCGAGAACGGCGAAGCGTCAATCCGATCGCGGCGGGCGTGCGCGTAACCAGGCCGGCGGAAGCGCCTCTGCGCGCTGCTTTTGGGGCGGAGGTTGCTTTTTGCGCTGCTCGAACGGCCCGGGATCTCTGCGCTGGGCGACGTGGGGCGGCTGCTGTGCTGCTGCTTCGAGCAACATTGCGCGAGCAGCACGACCGCCGGGCGCCCTGTCCGTGCGGGATGCGATGGGATGGCCCGCTCTGCGCCCAGTCTGGCGGGCTCCCGTGTCGAGCGCCGCATCGCGGTGGCCAGATGAGAGGCGCGGGCTAGCGCCGGCTTGCACAGCACCGGCCGCGGCGGGAAGCTACAGAAATCCAGAGGGCTTGCCAGCAGCAAACGGCGGCCCAGCTGCCCGGGGGACGCGGCTGGCCGCGCAGCCTGCAGCGTGATGTCGAGCAGCCCCAGGGGTCCAGCGCGCAAGCAGATCGCCGGCGGCCAGTCGATGCGCGCTAGCTGCCTTGGGGCACCGGGTCCGGCGCGCGCCCAGATCGGGCCATATGCCCGCGAGCCAAAGTGCGATCGCCCAGCTGCGCGTGGAGCGCTTCTTTAGGCTTCGCGGTCCTCGCTCCGCCAGCGCGACCAGACGATGAGCCGAGTCGCCGGGGGCCCCTTTCGCCGTGCTCTGGCGCAACTAATTCTCCGCCAGCGTGGCAGGCGTGCGGGTTCCCACGCGGCGAGGGAGCGGCCTCGCAGCGCGGTCGCCTGCCGTGCTGCTCGCGCGCGGCCGTCCACCGGCGCCGTGACATCAGCACGGCGGCTCGAATCGCACGCATCACGGGGCGGGCGGCGCGGCCAATCAGCACCCCCGAGCAATAAACGATCCCAGCGGGCAGGACCGGGCTGCGGGGATCGCCCATGATCTGAATTTGCGGCAGCTCGGGAATCTAGTGCGACCGTCAGATCTGCTGGGATCTGAGCCTGAATCTGAATCTGAATCTCGCTCACATGTACGTTTCGTGCCGCGCTGCATCGCACCTGAAGGGCGCCCGCTCACACGAGCAGTTGAGGCATCCACCCCGACGGGCTTGCATGCTTCTTGCCGCCCCTAACGTCTGCATGGATGCTTCAGCTCCCCATCGCAATGGCAAAGTACGTGTATGCGCTGCGGGCCACGGGTGGCGAGATCCGGACGCCAGGGGCTTGCTGGCGGTCGACACCGTTTCTGCCATCGCATCGCCGCCGTCGAATCGGGTGTGCAGCGCCCTCTCCATCTCAGCACGCCGCCAATGCAGGTTCTCCTGCACTCTCAACGCTGCAGGGCCCGCTTCTCCCGCTTCTCCCGCCGCGGTCCTCCACCGTCGCCCGCTCGGCGGTGTGTGATGATGCTGCATGCGAACGCTGCCGTCGCTACCACCGATCGCTGCAGCTTCCGTGCAGCGGGCGCGCATTGTAAGGGGTTGACATTGGGGTCTCGACCACCGACCCAGTGTTGCTCAAAGCAAGCCGGAAACGTCTCCTGCGGCCGCCCGTCGGCAAACGTCGCCGCTTGCTGCTGGATCGTCGCCGTCTGCCGTGCGACGCATCTGTTCGAGCGGCCAGCCAGTCAAGCCCCTCTCCATGACTCTCTTGCGCCCCTCCGCTGCGCCCTGCCTTGCACCGGCGTGGGATGTGTGCTCATGCGAACACCGTTAACCCTTGCGCCCGCCAGCCACGACGGCCGTCCTGACCGACGAAATGACTACTCAAGCCCGTGGTTGGTTCGCGCAATCTTGCAATCCCAGGAGAACCGGTGAACAGCACAAATGAGGAGCAGAAGCATTCGCCCGGATGCGGCTGGCGTAGCTCTTGGTGCATTTTCGTGACCGGACAAATGCTTCATATGACCAATTCCAAGAGACAGGCGCCCTGCTTGGCAGGCCGTTGCAATGCTATGCGACGAGGAGGATTGCGGCAGTCACGAGAATGGCAGCGCTGTCGATGGCTGGGGCTGGCGACACAGCTACAGGCCGCGTTACTGGTGGCGCTCCAAGGGACCACAGGGAATGGAGTAAGTGATCAACGCAGATCTTGATCTTGATCTTGATCGGCCGCTGCCGGGCGTTTTGCAGTACGGCATGGCATCGTCCTCGCCCAGCCAGTCCATCGGGTCACACACAGGCACGCCAGCAGCCGCTAGCCAGCTTCACTGGACAGCAGCTTTTCCATGCGCGCGTCCCCAGATTGGCATGCGCTGGAAGTGGACTAGGGACTGGCTGGCGCACGCCCTGCCCGGCGGGACTTCAGCTGGCGGGCCCCCTGCTCCTACCACGGGACTGCCCCAGCTCCAGTGGTGGGCGTGAGCAGGCCCCGCGGCGGCGGTGACGGTCGAGGCCCGGGCACTGCATGAAGCAGAGGGAGCAGGCATAGCCCTCCCGCGGCGACTTCTACCATCATGGCGCGCAGCGGAGGTCCGACGTTTCCAGTGGCCGCGGGTCCCTCCGCCGAGCGCGGCGGCTGCCGATCATTCACTTCGCTGGAACACAGCTGCCATGGAGACCCTTTCCACGCGCGGGCAGGCGCGATCTGATCCACCCATGCCGTGCATCGCAGGCGCGGCAAGCACTTGCGCAAGCGTGTCCTCGCAATGCTGCCTTCAAACATGACAGTGCTCCTGCAGATCGCGGCCGGGGGCGCGAGTCAAGATCTCGCAAATCGCTCTGTGCCCGACAAAAGAAAGCTCGCGCTCTGTGCGCTCGGCCTTCGCGCTCTCGCGTCCTATCCCCGTCCCCGCGCCGCACGCGCGTGCCAGGAGCAGCGACCGCCGCCGCCCGCCGATGTTGTGCGTTTCGCGCGCCGCCGTCGCTTGCTTCGCTGCGCCCAGGAGGCGTGGAGGCGGCTGCCCCAGGCACTGCTGCCGCCCCTCCTGCGGCCTCGCTGCTCCACCCGCGCTGCTCTCGATGACGCTCTGCAGCGTTGGCCTCATCTCATCGCCTTGCTGCTCGTATCGCCGCCGGCTCCCCTGCACGCGCACGTGCTGCGTGCTGCGTGCTGCGTGCTGCGTGCTGCTGACCGCGTCGCTCGCTTCACCATCGCGCGCCTCGCTCCAATCGCCGCACTCAACCGCCAGCTCACTCGCCCCTTGACCGCGCCCGCCAAGGCCATTGAGCTTCTAGAAGACGCGTACTCTCGCGCCGCCCCACTGCAGCCGGCCGTCCGCCCAGTTGCCCTGCCTCGCTTGCACCTCAGGCAGCACTCGCTCATCACGGTCCAGCAAGTCGCAGTCGCCAGAGTCATCGCTACCGCCCATCGCATGCCCATCTCGCAAAACTAAGCTGCATTCAGCAGCACTCAATTAATTGCGGAATTTCCACCACTAGGCGCCGCAGCCCGTAGTCCATCGCCTCCCTTTGCGGACGGGCCACCACCCCTCCGCCGTGATGGTCGCCCTGAACGGCAACGGACGAGAGATTATTTGGAGTTGCAAACGGGCAACCCCACAATTCTCGCTGCCCGCCTGCCCACGACTCGCCGACCTGCTCGCGTTCGCTTTGCACGAGTCAATCCCGCACTAAGATCGCATGCCCGTCGGCCCTTTCGCTCGCCCCGTCAAGCCCAGTGGTTTGCGGCCCCCGAAAACTCAACCGTCCAAGCTTTGCACCTTCGCGCCAGACCCGGCCCATCCTCGCGTGCACGCGCTGGCGCCCAGTCGGCACCCGGAGCCAACCCCGTTCAGCCCCTCCCGAGCGCGCGCGCTTCCAGTCGTTCGCTGCCACGGGCCACATGCCGTCCGGCCCATTTGCCGGACAGGGCCACCCCATCGCGCACGCCGATGCTTGCCCACGATTGCCTAAACAGGCCGTGTGTCGTGTGGCTGTTGCGTGCTCAGGAAGTCGCCGCGAGGGTCGGATTAAGGTTGGCCGTCTGGGCGCCCTTGCCTCGGCGCGTCGGCCTGCGACGACGTCGACTCCAGCGCCGCCCGGCTAAAGAGGCGCGTCCATGCCTAGGCATCAGGAAAAAGAAAGGGTTGCGAGGTCGTGGGTTTTGGGTGTGCGGGCTACCACGCTTGCGGTAGGTGCTGCGGCTTTGGCCTCTCGCGCGTCTCATCTCAACGGTCCTCCGCTATATTGCGTAATGAGTAGCGCGGAACAGACGGCCGGAATCCTCCCAGTAAACCTGAAGCACCGGGACTTGTCACAAAGCTATTTTTTGTTCTGACCTCGCGGGAAGGCAGGGACGAGGGGTCCGGGGAATCTGATCGAGGGGCAGCGGAAAAAAGGCGCTGAGATGCAGGTTCGCTGCAGAAGGGCTTGTCCCTGCGTGCGCTGGTGGAGAGCTGATCCCTTGTTCCTGACTGCTCACCTTGTCAACGTCGGAAGTCAGCAGCTTAGCATTCTGGACGTCGGGAGCCGGCCAGCTGCCTCGTGTTTTGCTGCGTCCAGAAGTTTTCGACCCTGCCGGTTTGCTTTTTTTCGTACCTTGTCTCGCCTTACCTTTCGCCCCCATCACTTTTCGCGGCTACGGCGTTCAACACTCGCTACCTGCCGTCGGCAAACCGGATCCTTTGCGCTTCATCCCCCACTTCCAATCACTTTAACTCAGCCCTCGCAGCTGTTGATATGCGCTGATCTCTAGCAGGGACCGGGTCCTATGGTTAATCTAGCGCCTTGGGCCTCAATATATCTAAAACGTAGAGATCTCGCTCCACGCACTTCTGCATCGCCCCTTTCTATTTCGAGCCTTCAGGCACTTACGCACACGATGCTGTTTACCACGGCGGGTAGTTAGCGTTGGACGTCCGCTTGAATTCTCACGGTGCACATCCCGCGCCGTCCATTGTTTTGGAATAATGGCGGGACGGGCAGCCCGTCAGCGGGTTGTGCTACCTTGATGCTGCGACGGCAGCGCTGGACCGATAACCGAGCGATTGCACCCGAGATGCGACTGAGTTTGTGCTCGAGCTAATCCAGGCAAAAGACTGGAAATGGCCCCTTCGCACGTAAGTCGAGCCTCATGATCGTCAGCAGCAAGAGGTTAGGAGAGAGAGAAAAAAACAATGGCAAGGCGAACATCGGAACTTGCTCCGCCCACTATGCCGTATTTCCTGCAGATGCAACCAGGGACGACTCAGCTTTTTTCCTCTGCTTGGCTGCACCCCGACTCGTGGTTCTCCGGCCAATATTACCCAAGGCACACGCAGCTCAGGTACGGGCCACGGCACAGATTCCGATCGGATGAGTCCAGATGCCTGATGATGTGTGCCGCGCCACTGCTGACCAGGAAGGTGCGTAGGGTTTACGCATGTCGCTGCGGTTGCGGGCGGGCACTTTCACAGACTATCGAGGTACAGCAGCTTATCTCCATTGTGTCTCGTTGCGCTCATCAAGCCAACCACCAATGAAATTCTCATGACAAGCTCAAAAGGAGAACACACTGACTCTTTGACCGGTCAATGCTCCATTAACCCGCACTGCAGGCTCGGTGCCTGCATACCCTACAGCAGTGAGGCAGTTACGGTGAGGCGGCCACGAAAAGCCCAAGACCCACCGCCACCATTGCCACCACTACACACGGTGGAACTAGGACGGGCAGATTTGTTATGCGCTCAAAATACTCAAAACACTAGACTTTCGGTAGTGCACGTACGTGTACTCAGCCGTTCTACTGACGGCAATTCATCGAGCCATTGTCCTAAATACGAGGAGCGTGTGAGCGATTTCGATACCCATCTGTGTTGCTGTGAGAAAGGATTCCTTCTCTATTCTGACGCATACTAGACTACCAGTTCAGGTGATCCGCCATGGGCCAAGTCCCACATCTTTTTACTCTGTTCGCTCTGAATCCATCCCGTCCCCGTCCGCCCGTCAGAAAACGGCGCGCCCCAGTCGGACGGGCACCGGACTAAAGCAGAGATCTGTCGTCCGGAGGCCCTGCATCTCGATCTCTCTCTATCTCTCTCGGCCTGACCATGCCAGTGGATTCTTGACTGGCTGCAAACTTTAGATCGTTTTACCTTCTACCAGTACCTTCCCTGGGCTGCTCCGCAAATTCTCTCACCTCAACCTCATTTCCCTCTTCTCGTCTTTCCAATTCCTCTCACTTCAAACGCCCTAAGAGGCTCCACACCCGCCTTCTTTCGATCGAGCCGAGAGCGAAGCCTCCTTTTTGGCTTTCGGCCTTTACTGGTTTTTTTTTCTGTGGCTTGTCCCGTTGAAGCTGAAGCAATGCAATAAAGTATACTTAGCAGCATACGCGGTAAGCGGCGGTCAGCAGCCAGGAAGATGGCAGGAGGATGATGTTGCGGTCCGCAGAGCCTTCGCAGCCGTGCGATGCGCATCGGGGAACGGACTACGTGCCTACCCAACGCATGGGAGAGTTCTGATGCGTGCAAGACTTGCTTTTCAGCTCTTGCTCTTTCACACACGGAAGTACGCGCTCGACGCCTACCCGTTGCGGCAGTTTCTCCACGCCGTGGCTCAGCTGAACGCCCGCACTCCCCACCCCGCAGCCCACGCCGGCCGGCGGCTCGCCAGCGCTGGCTGACGGCTGCAAGCAAGAGGCGGCGCACACCACACCATGCACCGCGGCCGCGGCCGAGCGGGGAAAAGGGTGCGGAAAGAGGAGGAAGGGCCCACAGACAGGGACAAGGGCCGATCCGACAAGACGCAGACGATCGTTCTGTTTGGCCCACCGTCGGCCAGGCCGCGCATGCACAGGTGTGCGCCGCCGTCCCACCCGTCGCCTTGCGCCGCGGTCCGGGGAGTGCGCGGTGCGGCGTGGGGGCCCTGTGGCCTTCTCCGCCTTGTCGCTCGCTCTCGGTAGGCACGTGCCGCAGGCATCTGGATGTGGTTTTGTCGACTGGCGACATGTATTTTGGGTGTTTGTAGGTGGCTCGGGTGGCTTTGCTTCTTGCGATTGCCTTTCTCGGCCCGCTTCCTTATACAAGGGCGCTTTTCCTTTTTGTTGGGGATGTTGTTACTGCGGCTGCGGCTAGCGAGTAGCCTTTTGGTGTGCACAAGCGTATGTAAGCTACGGCTTTGGGTTGACAAATTTTCCGGGTTTGAAAAGCGCTTATTCTTGACGTTGTAAGATTATTGTGCCCGATGATGAAAGGCTGCTGGCCTGGTCGATCTCAGACACGTACAGATACGCCATAAATGCACAAGGCATGCAACAGAGCAAGATGCTTCGGCATGTGACGGGAGCAAGGATAGACGGCAGATAAAATAGCCTTTTTGAGACAAATGAGATGTGCAAAAGGTTTTCTCTGGCTACCCGCCGAGGAACAGCGGACTTCGCGCAGGTCTCGAAGAGGAGAGGAGGGCAGTGCTCTGTTGCGGATTGACGACGGCGGCAGTCAACAGCTCAGAGACCATCGTACTCGGTAGCGTATTGTGGGGACTAGCGCATGACGGTGAGGCGTGTGTGTGACGTGAAGCACATGCCCTGTGGAGTAGTGTCCAGCATTGGACTTGTCTGCACTCGTACACGGGTGTAAGTAGTCTACGCGCGCGCATTAAAGTGAAGCCAGGCAAATCCATGAAAAAATTTAGCTCCGGAGCCTATCTATCTTTTCGAAACGGCGCGAAATGGGTCGAGAGAAGTCGGGGGTCGAGAGAAATTGAGAAACAGTAGTTGTACACGTAGCTGCCCGACGCCCACGCCAACGCCAACGTCAAACCGGCGGCCACTTGTCCTCTTTGCTGATCGCTTGTTTGAGAACGAGAAACGCCGGATGCCAATGCCTTTAGTCATACTTCTGTTTCTATTTTTCGTGTTCTTTTCTAAGGTGTGACACCGTCTCGGGATGACGGAGCAGGTTGGTGTCTGCACTTTGGGGATGAGGAAGTTACGTGTGTTTGAATAGGGGGTCGGAGGGAGGGTGATGGGTTGACCTCCACGGTCGCCGTCGTTTTTCCAAGGGATACTGACTGAGGCTATGAGTTCTGCTGATCCATAACCTTCCTTTAGCGGCTTTACGTTGGGAGATCCGGAGATCCCATTGACAAGGCTGGGCAGCTGTGTTGGGTCCAGAATGCTGGGACGTAGCTGGTCAGAAGCGCGCTTATGGTGCAGTACTCTAACCTGAGAGAATGAGGCAGCATTGAGTGCAAGCAAAATGACGACATGGCATTGACATTGAGTGCAGTGAATCATGTTCTCCAGGCTGTGGTCGTCCTGACGGGAAGGGTGTCTGATACCACCATGGAGTTGCACTGTCGGGCCTCAATGCTACGCTTACACGAAAACGTATGGTATCAACATCTATCTCACGGAAATTCAAGGCTACGTGCTGACAAGTTCAGAAAGGTCTCGTCATTTCCCACCTTTTCAAATCACCGTTAGGTCTGACGGGACAGTATCGAAGGCCGACCGGCTACTTGAAGGACTCCTCATTTCGATGTCACACCAATATTGTCCCCGGTTTTGAGCGAATCCACCAAAGATGTAGCCGTAATGGTGTGATCAATGATACCCGTTACGCTGTGCCTCTGTCGATGCAAGTGTTGCACCGGCTCCGAAGCAGCAGTGTTTGCGGCGTATTATCGCAGCACTTTCAGCTAGGATTTCACATCGGCATGTGCTGATCATAAGAAGCATCATCATGTAAGTGGAAGGTAGCCCAGTCGCTCAAAGTGCAGACGTCGACGGCGTGTTGATTTCTGCTGGCGAGCTGATCTTGGCTCTATTATTGCAGTTCCATCTTTTCCCGCCTGCGAGCTGACTTGTACGCAGAATGGTCCCTCGCAAGCGTTCAGGAGAGTGGCCTGTTTGATTCAATGTAGAGCTGCTTACACTGGACTTTCCAGCAACGTGGAAGCTCCGACTCCTCTCAGTGGGGCGGAGAATTTTTCGTTGCGCCGTCGTATGGTCATACGAGAACAGCTCGTATCCGTCTCCTCAGAACCGTTGTAGGTGCCTTTATGCTAGTAGATTTCTCTTCATCGTCGGGCAGAAAGCACATGCGCGTACCCTGACTATCTCCCGTACAGATTCAGGAGGATCGTCCGACATGCCGCATGTGCATCCAACTACTGTTCTTCTCATCTCGCAAGCTTCGCCCAAAGGACAACACCAGCGATATCGGGGTGCACGAACCACGGATCTCTTCCATCTCCGTGCCAAAGACGATGACAGGCTCCGTTGTTGCATCGAGGCGGCATCATGAGGCTTAGAAGAGGAAGGTGAGACAAGCAGCGCATTGAGCACAGCGCAGGCAATATCGATGCAGCCGCAGAGTGAGTGTCCCCAAACAACCAGAGGAACCACGAGAGTCGGACGGGCAAGAGGGCAATGGCAGAGGGCAATGCCGCGGAACAGGCGGATAACGATGCGCCAGTCAGCCAGCCAAAACCAGCCCGCCCGACCGCACACGGCAGCGGATAGCTGCAGCATCCCGCTCCCTACCGCAGCTCATCCCACCCATCCACCCGTTGTCGACCGTTGATCCACACATTCCAGAGCAGCTCCACTGCTTTCCACCGTCCCACACACCCTCTCGCCAATCTCAGAGCCACATAACGGTGTGCATGCACCCTTTGCGACGCATGATCTGCTTTATGCATCAGCATCAGCAGCCTTCATTCATCGCTCATCGATCCAGCCCCATGACGATGACACTTCCCCGTTTCCGGGTTTCGAGAGAAGGATTGAAGGGCGTCTCCGGCCCCCACGGCGACAAGAAGCAAGCAAAGCGGCCGGGCAAGGGCAACACCGACAGTGAGCGACGACAGCGCAGCAGCCCGCAGTGTAGCGCAAGCGCTCCTGCAGCAGTTGTCCCTCGCCTTAGCGAGCTTCTTTACTCCGCCAACAGCCCCATACGGATTGCAGCACCAGCTTGCTGCTGCACCCAAGCGTTCCGTGCGTCACCGCACGATGCGCGCTCCCCACACACGGCCCGTCACAAAACCCGCCGGCGGCGCTTGAGATGCTGCAGCGATGTCCAGTCCGGTCTCCCTAGCGAGTGAAATAGATGGAATACGAGGGCCCAGCCGACCTAATCTCCCCCCGTCGCCAACCAAGATCTCGGCGGGAATTGCCCAAGCAGAACTCCAGAGCGCGAGAAAAGCAATGAAAGGACCGCGGTGGACCCCGCAGAAAAGCCGTTGCGCGTACAGTGGTTCATGTCTTGGATTCCTCCTGTCTGTTCCAGCCTGGCTGAAAAGTGTCCGCTGGCCCGGCTGAGAAAATGGCGCGCACTACCGCTTCCCGCCTGGCAGCCGTTGTTTATTGGAAGAGCCGGCCAGCCGGGCTAACAAGGGGCGTCATGAGGCACAGCAAAGAAGGTGTGTGATGACGACGGTGATTGGGGCGCGGCAGCCAATCGCGGGCGAGCTTTTTCTCGCCTTAGACGAGGCGCTACCGGGTCTTCTTGCGAACGTGATGATGATAGCCGTTGCAGTTCATCAATCTGCTTCTCGCCTGTCGATCGCCGTTTATTTGCTTTTCTCCCTTTCCGGCCTCGCGTCGGCCTCCCGTTGCTTTTGTGCGCCTCCTTGGCGAACACTCCCAACACACACCACCTAACACCCAGCGCGCAGGCAGCCCGAGCACAGGCGAAGCTCTGCTGCAGCGATAATGCAGAGCAACGCGGGCGGTGCTGGTAGGACGATCCGGCGCCAAAGAGCCGGTACAGGCAATACATGGCCGTTGAAAGCTTTGTCTCCCTCGTTTCGTCTGCCGTGGTACAACAGCCTCTCCCAACACAAGCTGCCCCCTCTCCCGGCTGCCAGCGACGAGCACGAGCTTGAGCACAAGCAGCGACCGAACTAGACCCTGCATGTCTCATGTGCTCAATCCGGACAGCGCATGCATGTGTGCGTCCTGTCTCGGCGCTTCCAACAACGTCGTCCGTCGCCCACCCGCTGATGGCGCCCGATGCGGCTGGGGGGGATGAAGCCCGGCAGGCCTTCTCCCAGAAGGGCAGCAGCGTGATGGTGCATCTCATTGCCGATTGGCGCCTTGATCTACTCTACACTACGTCAGTGTGTATGCTATAAGCAGCCGGTGAGACGAGTCAGTAGCGTCAGGCTGGGGTGGTGCGAGAGCATGCAGACACCATGAGCAGGTCTGACCATGTCGATATAGACGGTGGGCGTGGGGGTTCTGTTTGTCTCAAACGCATAGTCCTTGACGCCTCTTCACAATCACTTCGCCCTTGCCTGAGCCTCTCCCTTGACGAACACAGTGATCTCCAACACCACCTTAATGTGCAAATCAAACCCTGCATGTCTATACCAAACTCCCTGATCACACGGTGAACGCCTCTCGCTCCAGTATCCCCGGGCCTCAGCCCCAACCCGAGACATCTTGGAAATGAAACCCACGTCAAAGAGAAACAGACGTGAGCGAAGAGAACGCCGCAGCTGCTCCCTTACCTCTTCACCCACCACCATCTTCTAATATACGCTACCAACACACTCGAGATACCTACACGACACACAAACCCTCTCCACGCACGCACGTGACGCATGAATGACGGTATACACATCAACTCTGCCACCTTACGCGCCACCTCATCTGGCCAAGTAGCTCTAGAACGCGTCTCTCAAGCAGATGCAATGCAACACCCATCGATAACGCCGGCATCCTGCATGAGCGCTCGACCCTCGATCCCGGGATCACTCCCTTGAATGGAGGCGTCGCATGCACGCACTCACAACATACACACCAGCCGCGCCTGCATATACGCTCACTACAGCATGTGTGTAGCATCAGCTCCGCATATCAACCAGACGTTACACAACAGCGACCGGCAAGAGATCAGGCGTCCTATCAAGCCGCTTTACAGCTCCGTCCGGTACCGAACGCAGTCCCTCTACCCGCGTGGAGGAGGTAGAGACTCATGCAGGCCGCTCGTATTCTGGCAGTGTGCCATAACCGGCGCATTTTCCTTCCATCCACGTTCCAAATTCCTATCTGCACCGAGCTTGCCTTGCCCCCGCCACATCCCACCCCGCCAACCCACACACCCCCGCCATGCCACGCACAGACGAACGACCTGCGGGAAGAACCGCAGCTACTGTCCGATACCCGCATGTGCGTTCGAATGGAGAGATACCAGGGAAACCGGTTCCGGTAAGCACCGCCTCCCAACCCAAACGCACCACCACATGCAGGCGAGCCAAAACCGCCTTGGCTTCTCTCCCTCTCTCCGTGACCGGCCACGCCTCACGTACGCCGCCGCCGCCCGCAGTGTCTCAACCAGCAGCCAACGTACCAACAGCCAACAGCCCGCAACTCAACGCCCATCCCACCTCCCGCTCCCGGCCCCCCCCCCTCCCCCCCGCCC
>RKSS01001365.1:0-28574 GCA_009829855.1 Neofusicoccum kwambonambiense
GGTGCGAGAAAGTAGACGCCGCTTGTTTTCTCATTATTGCTACTGAGGCCTGCTATATACGTGTAATAATCGGATTTACGGAAATACGTATAAATGGGGTAAATGAGGTGTGTAGGGATAGGTGTATGGTGCGGTAAAAAGTAAAGAAAGAACGCGTGTATAAGCAAAAGCAAATAAAGCACGTGATTTGCGGGCCAATGTGGTTGACACCTAGGAACTCGGTTCTTTATACGTGCTACTTATACTTTTCTAGTATAATAGATAGGTTCTTAGCTTAGAGAGCTTCGAGTACCTACTAGATATATTTCTTATATTCTTCTAGTGTTTCTAAGAAGATAAGGATGTTATTAAGATACGCTATATAGAAGATGTCTAGGTACTTGCGTAAAGTATTGTTAACCAAATTCTAGAATATTGCCGGCGCGTTAGTAAGCCCGAATAGTATTACCGTATACTCGTAGAGTCCTAGCCGTGTTCTAAAGGCTATTTTCCATTCTTCCCCTTCTTTAATCCTAACTAGGTAATAACCGTCCCGGAGGTCTAGCTTCGTAAAGTACTTCGCATTCCCTAACTTGTCCTAGAGCTCGTCGATGCGTAGGAGCGGGTATCGGTTCTTGATCGTGATATCGTTGAGTTATTAGTAGTTAACGTAGAGGCGTAACTTGCCATTCTTCTTGGGGACAAAGAGGATCGGGTATCCGGTTGATAACGTAGATGGCCGAATATATCCTCGCTTGAGGTTCTTCTCGATGTATTCCTATAAAGCCTCTATTTCCTTTTTCGATAAGGAGTAGATAGGCTTATAAGCCGGCTTCGTTCCTAGCTTAAGCGGAATTTCGTAGTCCTATAGTTAATGCTTAGGTAGGTCTCCTTTTCCTCTTTCTCGGCAAACGGCGACTAAGTCCTAGTAGTCGTTGGGTACCGTTTCCATTTCTAGTATTGGAGGTTCTCCGTATAGGTTGTTCTATGTCTCCAAACTACCGTGTTGTCCTCTTTTAATCCTTATGGGATCGTCTCCTCCGATGGGAGCTGGACAATCCTCATCCTTTAGCCTTTCTCGTCGGGCCCTAGCCAGTGCTCTCTATTGCACCGCCTGTGAGGGTTTGATGTATAGGAGGCAAACTTGATGTCTTTGGCGTCTTATACGCTTGAATGCTTCTCCTAAGATAATCTGGACATCCGGCGGAGGCTCTAAAGCTGCTAGTTGCTTTCTCGAAGCTTTGCCTTTGGCCTTACGCTTTCTCCGGGTAGTCCTTCGTGAAGTGTGCTGTATCTAATCTTCGGGGTTGCCACTAATACTACCGTCTCGGGGCCTTACGCCATCGTTATTGGAGTCCTTGTTTGAGTCGGGGGTATCATTTCGCTCAATAGGGCTTATTTCTACCGGTAGGTTGTATTTTACTAAGGAGGCTCCGCTGCTCGCGTCGCAGTCCTAGTACTAACTTACACTACTATCGGAGTTGCCTAAATAGTTGCCACCTTCAGGCCTTATACTGGCTAGTTCTCGTGTTGGTACTGCTAGAAGCTTTCTTAGGGTATCTAACAACCCGTTTTCTTTCTTCAGCCCTTATTTTCGTAGGAGGTTTTCAAGGTCCTCTTAGAAGATAATGGAGTCTCCTTCTCCAAAGTCGAAGATCGGTTTCTATGTTCTGACCCAGGGCATACTGAGGATAATATCGTGCCCGGGAATACGTTGGACGTTGAGGGAAATCTGTTCCTGATGATTCCCTATCTGGAGGGTTGTTTCCTCCGTTTCTATCTTTACCCAGTCCTTTCCGTAGGCTACCTGTGAACCGTTAAACCCGCTAAGAGGGTATAGTTCTTATTTCTTACGGTAAGGAATGTTCCTTCCTTCTACAAGCTCGTTATGGATGAAGTTCCCGCATAATCCTATATCGATTAGGATCCTAATAGGTGCTCTGTTAAGTCTCCCATGCGTCTTAAATTGTTTCTATAGGTTTAGTCTAGTAAGAGTTTCTGTTATCGAGGTGTGTAATACTATGTAAAGGGACCTAGACTACGGCCCCTGCTGTTGTCCCTTAGCTACAGGGCCGTCTAGTTTTTTAACTAGTTTCCCTATGGTTTCTAGAGTAGGAAGAGGTTATTATAGGTCTGCCCGTTAGGTCTCCAACCTTCTATTTCCCATCCCTTAATAACTCGGTACACGCTGTCTTGCTGTATACGTACCGGGAACCAATGGTTTTTATTCTTCTTGCTCCTATGTGTCCTATAATAGTAAGCAATACACGAGATCTAGGCGATCTGTTCGTGCTTCTTATGTTGAGGGTCTAGCTATTCGTCGTCTTCTAGGAGGATCTGAAGGCTCGGCTTAGAGATCTACTAAAGGGCCTTCTATTAGATACCTAGGATAGCTATTTCCGTGCTTGGAAACATCCTAGCTCGTTCTTCCTCTTGGATAAGAGTCTTTTAAGTTGCTAGGTTATCCTCAAGAGTAACTTCGTCTATCTCTATATAACGGTCCTCGTAGACGTAGGTTTCCTATATCTAATCTTTCTATACCTGCTAGGTGACTAGCGCGAGTCCTGGCTGGTTGTCTAGAATCTAAATACCTTGCTCCGACTCGCTGTAGTAGAGGGGGATTTTAGTAATAATACCGTGTTCCTCTACTTTCCCAAGGAGCCTATTAATAGCGCCTACTAACGGGTTCTCCTCTACGTATACGAGGTCCTTTTCGTTAGAGCTATCTTCTTCTACTTTGGTACTATCGTAGAATTCCCTATTCTCGCTATTGACGAGCTCGTCGTCTAGTAGGAATATGTCCACGATATCGTCGATCTCGAGCACTTCCTCGTTCCTAGTAAGGGTTACGAGTGCTCGTAGCTTTCGGGGATACTATCCTATAGCGTCCTTGTCGCTTTAATGTGTTCGATAGTCATCGTTGAAGCAGGCGGTCTAACTTAGTGTGTCGTGGTTCTCCTAGCGAGATACAACCGATGCTTCGCGCTAGGCGCTTAAGGTCTGTTTCCCTTCTTTCTTATTACGAGGGTTCTACGGGTATATAGGCGAGAAGTACTTATCGCTACTATAGGTAATATAGAGTTGATCCTTATAACGCTGCTTCTATTCGTCTATCTAGTTCGGATTAGGGCCTTTAGGCTTCTTACTATAGTTATTCCGACCCTTATTATCCTTCTTTTTATCCTGGCGGTTGGCGGCGTCGAGGGCTATAGCGTCTCCTCCTTCCAGTATGGTGCGTTCTCGTCGTGGCCTGGTCGTGTTCGCCTGAGGGCTACCCTTCTTCTCAAACCACCTATTGGTGCGCCTTCTATCTATATCCGTAGCTAGGCGGATTAGTTCCGCGAGCGCCTCTGGCTCGTCGTGGTAAGACATGGCTTCTTTAATCTCGTCTTTCAGGCCTCGGTAGTACAGCTATCTAAGTATGTAGTCTAAGTATTCTCCTACGACGTAGGCGGCTTCTTAGAACTTAGCCGTATAGTCGAGTATAGACTTCTTCTGCTAGATCCTAAAGAGGATCTAGTTGGCGCGCTTAGCCTTATCGATGGCGTTAAATGCTTCCTAGAGCTGCTTGGCGAAGGTCCTATAGTCGGAGAAGATAGCCTGAGTCTGAGGCGACCATTGCCAATGTGGCTTCTCCTGAGTTTCTCTCTTATAGGGCCTGAACCACTTCTCTACCGCTCCTCAGAGGAAGGTACTAGCGTAACAAACTTTGTCTGCGTTATTACCAAATTGTCCTTTAGCGAAATATAGGTAGTCCTCAAGCTGTATAAGGAAGCTTTATGTCTTAGTACGCTCCCCATAGTAAAGGTCTGGTTTTGGCACCTTAACCTGGTTGGATGGTTTCTTCGTGATATCTGGCCCGGTAGCCTAATCTTATCGGTTCTTCAGGACGCGATTCTCGGCTCACAGCTCCTAGATTATCTGTATAAGTTCTCTCATGGTGGGCTCCGTTTGCTCCTGCTAAGCGGGCTAAGCAGCCTCTTAAGCCGGCGTTTGAGGAATCGCTAGGCGCTCCTATCCGGCGCTAACGTCTTCCATATCGACCGTACTTATTACTGTTTCCTAAACTCGTTAGGGGGTGATACCTTACCCAAGTGTTCTCTTCCTCGGTGCCGACCCGATCCTTTCCTAATCGGGTTTAGTCTTCTACAGGTCGATCTGTTAAAACCTATCGACCTAACGACTTTCTTGGCGCTGACCGAGCTTCTCCTTCTCTTACAAGGATGGTGGTTAAAGTGTAACGGCGGGCCTCTACCTCTAAGGATCCAAACACTAAAGAGGGTGGTAAGCCGTATTGGGGGTTTACCTTGAGTAGGTATAAGAGAGAGTGAGTGAGAACGGAGTAACGAATATACGTAGCTGAGCACTGCGTGCGAAGGCCGTGTTACTAACAATGTCGAATTATTATTGGAAGTTAACCACGAAGGGTCAAATACTAGCTAAGGAGTGAAGCTATATATACTATAGGAAAGCTATGACAATCTGAGGATAATAGTGGATAGTTATAATCCCTCATTATCCTAGTGGTTTGGATAGTTGCTATCCCTTATTCTCCTGCGGGTCTTAGTGGGGCGCACGTGTTAAGTCACGTGGTAGCCTCGTGACCTCGGATCCTATGCCTTCCGACTTCTCGACGTTCGTCGGGCTAATCCATAATCCCAACTGTGGAGGCTGCGCCGTAACACCTTACGGGTCCATGCGGGGTAGGCTATCTATAGTAGTTTACACGAGGGGGAAAACCTTTCCTAGGTAGAAAACCTCTCCTCTCTTTATGTCAGGTGCGTTACCCCTTCTTTTCCCGTTTTCTGCTTACCAGTAGTGGCTGCTGTGGCAGTCCTACAGTTACCCTAGGTATTGATTCCTAGCTCTCTCATTCCATCCTAGTCTCCTTGGTCCACTGGGTTCTCCTAGTCCTCTTGGTTTTCCTGGTCCTCTTGGTTTTCCTGGTCCATTTCCTTCGCCAGGCTGAATTGGCCTAGCAGCCCCAGCTTTAGAAACCACTCCGTGGCCGCATAGACTCCTTTCTTTGTTGTCAGCAGAGTGCGGTAGTCTGTGGTTTGAGCTTTGTAAAGCATCTGGGCTCTGCCTGCTTGGATGAGAGTGAAATATAGGATGTAGTAAAACAGACAGGGATTGATTCTTTAGCACCATATCGGTGGCAGCCTCGTGGCTGTTGATGTTCCACCGATGGCCGCCAGTCACTGCCTCTTGAAATTCCATTCAACCTTGAAATTTCAACACGAGAGGAATAGATTTACAGCCAGTGATTCTCTAAACCTCCATCTCAAGACTCAATCTCCCTCTCCCTAAACACAAGCTCTGCAACAGGGTTTGGGATGACATCCTGTGCCATCTCAATGTTCCTCGAGTCATGGCCCAGTGCAAACATCCAGTCATACTTCAGTAGCATGTGAGCGAGAGCAATTTTTAGTTCGTTTCCAGCAAAAAAGCGGCCAGGACAAGCATGCTCGCCATGGCCGAAGCCAATATGGTCAACGCTAGTGGTCACGTACTGCCACTTGTTCTCATTACCCAGCACTTGACGCAACCTCAGAAATCAATCCCCTACGAAGCGCTCTGGCTCAGGGAAGACGGCCGGATCCATCATCGTCTCGGTGGTTGTGACAGTGACCATATCGCCCTTCCGGATAAGGACACCGTCAGAAAGAGTGACATCCTCCTCCGCGATCCTAGTCATGATTGCTGAGCATTGCCCTGTGTTAGCGAAGACCCTCACCTATCTCAAACGCTGCGTCCAACTCACTGAAGTGGACAGGATTCCGTCGTTGCGACTCCTTCAGCACGCTATCCATGAGTTTCATCTTCTGCAGCGTCGTCTTTTTCCATCCACCGTCTTCCGACAGCACCTTCTTGATCTCTTCGCGCAGTGGCTGCACCCACTCCGGATTGTCGCAAAGGTCGAGGATGGCGCGCGTCAACGCCATCGAGGTTGTGTGGATCGCACCGAGGCCAAGGCCCAGCTGACCGCCGACGATGTCGAACTTCTTTCCGGTCTTATCCATGGTATCCTGCAGCCATTGCAGCGCATCCGTATACTTCTTGGTCGGTCTACCCGCCTTAGTGTCCTCTTTTGCTTCGCGGTCTCTTTGGTCCAGCTCTGTCTGGATAATTCTTCTTGCTGTCAGCTCGTGCTTGCGCATTCTCTGGCGCTCCGGAAGCAAGAACTGCACTATTGGCTGAAGTAGGGCCGGCCAGAATCGCAAGGCACGGGTGTATTCTATGCCGTCGACAGCGTACTAGCCGGAGACGTGTAGCCATTCCTCGTTGCGGCAAATCTCCTCACTCAAGAAGACGAGAGCAGACAGCCTGGAAACAAGTCGGACGGCTGCAGGGTAGAATACCACCTTATTGCTGTCTGTCGACAAATCTCAGTCTGCGGGTTCAACGGGGTGGTGTCAACAGTCAATCTCACGTTTTCTCGGAGGAAAGTACTCGTCAATCGCCATGGAACATTCTACAAAGAGGCAAGCGGTTATCCTACCTGTCAAAAATAATTAGCGAGCCGGATTAGAAGTGGTAGGCACAGTCAGCATTTACCAAGAGACTGTGTCAGCTGTATCCTTGCGACCTGCGCCATCACGTCATTTCTACGTGCGCCAAACAGGAAACCGGCCATGCCGGGCATGAGGGATATTCCTGGAAGATTGGCAAAAGTCGCCTGCTCCCGAGACGATCAGCGCCATCATCATTCTTTGGCGCTATCTCGTTACCTTCTCAATGTTCTTCGCGAAAGAAAGATTCTTATTGCTTTTGATTTCCTCCGTATACTTGTCGAACTTGCAAAAGTACGACGCCGCACTGTTACCAGTGCGTGCTATTATGCCTTATATGCTGACAATACTTCTTGGGCAAGACGATCATGGGCCCAACTGGTGTGTAGACCTAGAATGCGTTCCGAGTCTTGCAGAGAGACGTGTTATTACCTGCATTCCACAAACAAAAGTGCCGCTGTTCAGTGGCGTACCTCAGTCAATCCTTCCTGGAGGATCCTTCTGGAGGATGCAGCGTAACGTTGTCTGGCTTCTGAAAACGTATCCCCTTTGGACATTCCAAAGATCTCCTACTCAGTGACGAGGCGTCGTATGTCACGGGAGAGGCAATCTCAGTGAGCGGAGGCGCGTGAGGGAACGGGTTGTTGGCGGTGCGGGAATGCCGCAGTACTTCGTTATTTTCAGGCCACAGAAAATCCCTACTCCCCCACATTCGACGATCATGAACACGTATTGTGAAACATGAAGTTGCCCGTCAGCGATGAGCTGCATGAGGTTTCGCCACCTGAAGGCAATCGGCTGTTACCACCGGGCGCCAGCATTCGAACGCTCTCCTCCCATCGGAGTGGTCATGTAGTGGCTAGGTTGAAGCGCTCCGCGTGGCACCGAGTCAGTGCCTATCTGCAGCAATAAGCCCGTTTTCAGAGGGTCCAGGTCTTTGATCAATATTTGTTCTTTGCGCCGCGCTCTAGGCCTGACTCGGCATGGTTGGCATGGCCGCGATCGTCCCGTGCCGCGTTCCCGGCTGTAGTCTCCGCCATTTTATCCCTTCCGATTGGCTACTGAGCCTTCAGCGCCGAGTGTTGTACGAGGTCGGTTCGGATAGTATTGCAACACGTGCCTACCTTCATGGGCAGTTGAAGCATTCATCCGGACGTAGCTGACATTCTTTCTGCGTCCGGACGAGCGCTTCAATCGTCCATGTGTGAAAGGGATTTGTTGCAAAACTATCCGAACCGACCTCGTATTCAATATTGTGTCACAGAGGCCTCCTTAACGGATCAGCCGGTATGCTCCTACATTCGGACCAAGCTTCCCACCCTACTGCAATGGACACGCGAAGTGGGGAACTCAATTGGAAGGTGTCCCTCCGGAACTACGAAACAAACTTTCGACGGTGATATATATTCCTTCTCCTCCAGATTTCGTCATCCAAACTACTTGTGCCTATCCACAATCATGTCTCCATCAAAGAGGGGTTTACACGACCGTCTAAACCGTGTTTCTCACTGGGATGTGAACGTAACCGACCTGGACCGATCAAAAGCATGGTATGAGGCGACAACGGCTCTTCGCGTCGTTGCGCCCACTTATGCATCACAAGACTTTCCCGGCCTGGGTATTCAAGGTGGTAGCTTCAAGGGCTACATGATGAGGGATGCGACTCAGCCTGTTGGGACCCCAATGATTCATCTTGTCCAGTGGACGACGCCGCATCCGGTGGGAAAGCCCTACCTCTCACATACGAACGTCGGCTGGTTTCGCATAGTACCGGTTGCTAAGAGCGGGGATGAGGCGCGAAAGACAGTGGTGGCGCAGGGCAGTGAGCCATTCACGCCGACAACCATTGCCGCAGTGTGTCTCAGCCCAAGCCTGCCCGAACTCGACTATCGGGTCTTCATCGTGCACGATCCCGACGGCATATCGGTCGAATTCTCCGGCAAGGATATTCAACCCAACTTTACCGCAGTCGTGCCATACACCGTGGCTCACAATACTGCCAATGTCGAGAAACACATACCCTTCTACCTCAACGTCCTCGGCCTCGACTTTCTCGCCGCCGTGCAATCCCAGTCCAAGATACCAAACGTCTACAGCCCCGGTGGAGGCCTGACTGGTCTGAGCCGCGCCTTCTTCGGCATCCGCGGTAATGCCTCTTATGTATTCGACTGGCTGCAGTGGAACGAGTCGCCCGAGAATCCCACACCGTACGACGAGCCTAACCATGTCGGCATCATCAGGTGTGCCATTGAGGTAGACGACATCTACGCTGCGCATGCGACGCTTGACGAATTGTCTCGTTGCCCTGAATATCACTTCATCATCGCAAAACCTGAGACTTGGGACTTCGGATCAGACTTAGGGGTTTGTAAGGTCCTCAATTTTCAGGATCCTGAAGGCGTCGGGTTTCAGCTGATTGAGCAGCCAAAGCTTCAAACAAGTTTGCACCCTTAGGGACGCGGAGCACAATTTAGATAGCTTCTTTAGTGTTTACGTACGTATCGATACTCAGGTTGCCTTCTCGATCTTTCTTTCAACAATCCGAGCGGAAAAGCGCTGGTCTCATGCCGTGGTTCTGCGAGTGACCACAAATAATGCCGACAGCTATTTTAACCCAAGATCTTTACCGCATACACCGTAACTTACCATCAGTTTCACATGTTCTGCGTCCTCGATAGGAAGCCAATTAAAATCCATGCATCCCGAGCCGTCACTATAGATAGGTGGCAGTTGCAAAGTAACTCCATTCTACTTCCGAAAACACACGGTTGCACACTCTCTCAAGCAGTTTGTGCGAGGGAAATGGGAAAGGCATGCTGTTTTCACATTGGGCCGTTCCGCAAATACTAGCTAATTCGCCACCACCTTCGGCTTGAATCTAACAAAGAGGGCCGGTTTTTCCCACACAGACCAAACCTTCTGCTAAATCCAGCCATCACACTCAGAACAAAGCTCCAGATCGAAGTGCCAAAGGATATTTGCCAAGATAATCCGCATCTCATGATATGCAAGACTTTCACGTGTCAGCCATTTGTCAGCTTCTCTGGTGATCTCAACTTACTTTTTCCCAATGCAATTGCGGGGACCAAAGGAAAACGGTTGAAACACATCTTTTTTGTCACCGTCAAAACCAGAATCAGGGAGCCAACGCTCGGATACAAAATCGTCTGGATCCTTAAAGTTCGCAGGAGAATGATACGCAGAATATTGAGAAACACCGAGACGGGTCTGCCACAGTTAAGGTTTGAACCGCATACAGCAAGCATGTCATAGACTTACACGTTCAGGAACCCATTCCCCACAGATGACACTTCCTCCTAGCGGCGCCTTCCGCCAAGCTGCTATTGAAAGTGGAGGATACATGCGAAGAGTCCCTTCCAAACAAGCTGACATGTATTTCAACTTTGGCAAAGTCTCCAGATTCAAGTCCTCGGCTGAAAGAGCCCTGATCTCTTCGATCAACTTCTTCATCTTATCCGAATTCTGGAGTAAAAAGTACGTTATACCGCTGAGAGTTGTTGCTGTAGTTTCCGTTCCGGCAATCATGAAGTTTGCCGCGTTACCATGCATTTCGTCCAGAGTGAGTCCTTTGTCGTTTTGATCTGTCGAGACTACAAAGCTCCAAATGTAAGGTTGGTCATTTCCAATTTGCATTCGCTTATTCACCCGGTCGACTGAGTGCTTCCAGTGCCTTTCCCGCATCTCTTTCAGGTACTGTGGGATGCAGAAATCGTGATCGGCTTGATCACCGGAAACTCTAGAGGGAGCCTCATTAGAGACGAAATTTTTAAGCTGTTGAATGTCGCCTCTACCCAAGGTGTATACGCGGAACGATCCAGCAGCCCAAGTGGCTCGCCGAAAGTCAGGTCGGCCATCACGTCAAACGTGGTATAGTTGTACAATTTCGTGACGTCAACCGGAGACCCGCTGACGATGTCTTGGTAATTAGGCCGATGAGCTTATCCACGTATTTCCTAATGAGATGCTCCTGTTGCTTAAGAGCCTTGTCGGAAAAGGCATGCGTAAAGTTCTTTCGTATCCGAGAGTGCTCAGAGTCTTCTTCTGCGTTGATGATGGTGTCGATGCCATTCACCTCCTTTGGGTAGAATCGATCGTCCTTGGTGTTCGATGCTTGTCCTCTCGTGCGATGTCCATTGATCGATTTCCATGCCTCGGGTTTGGTGTAGCTGATCCTGTCGGGACCGACTCGAGCAACGTCACCATATTGGCAGTGGACTTGATCGACCCAGGATACAACTGTCCCCTGCCAAGCATGGTAGTAGTAGACAAGATCGGTGATGGCGGCAAGTTTTGGTCCCGGGACTTTTGGATTAGCGGGAAAGTATCGCAGATTTAGTTCAGACATACATTTTCGGCGTGGATGGAAATAGATGTTGTAAACTAATTTCAAGCCAATCTATCGTGTCGGGGGTCAGTTGGATGCTTCTTAGGATTCAATGATGACTTACTCCGATGACGAGGGAAGAGATAAGGAGGGGCATAGCTTTCAAAGCTGCGCGGTTCGAGGCGAAGGCGCCCTCCATGTTCAAAGACGGACTGGATGACAACACTTTGAGAAATGGAAATAGTCTCTATTTATATGAATTTGCTCATAAACGATCACTGAAGCGATCGGATGCCGGTAGGAATCTTTCCGTAGCAGCCCTGTCATGCTTCTGGTGCAGCATTTCCGGTCACGGTCATATTCGGTACACATCGGCTATCACCAATGAGATCCCAGGGAATTTGCTGTAGGTTGACATCTGAATCATTAATTAACACAATTACTCCTACACTTGAACAACGCTTTATTTCATTATTTTCAATTGCTTCCACGCAGTAATGCTATCGTGCAGACGCGGGACATGTCCGGTGCGGGTAGTACCGGTGTGACTCGGAAGCATATTTGAGCATCGTTCACTCGGCCATACAGAAACGTATCGGCTCGGACACAAGACTTTCCGACCAAGCTACAAAGCTCCGAGACATGTCAGGGAAAGTCTCAGCGGTACAATTGGGAAGAAACTCAATATACTACCCGAGTCCCACCTTCTGGACGAACACCCTACAATCTCATCCCTCCATGGGGAACTTCCGTAGAAACATTCGGCGTTGTGATTAAATTTTACTCGGGTGTCTGCCAGTAACATCAAGTGTCTCACATCTGGTCCTCTCATGCCGTACTGTATGGCGAGTTCTTCTTCCTCTCCAAGTCGGTTATCAGGCCCTCTAAATGCCTATCTTAAGCTGTAGACAACCCTATAGGACATCCATCAGGCTAAATTACAGTTCAAATTGCTAATGGCTGAAACAGCTTCCTCCATGTTCTCTGCGTGGCGTTGTGGTCGATTCCAGCGTCTCGTGCTTGATTTTGTAGAGGTGACACCACAAATTTGTATTCATTCAACACTTATAGCTTTAGTAAAGATCGATTCATACATCGATAGGATACTTTATCAGCTAGTATAGCACGATGTCTGATTGGATTCACATGAGACCTCCGTAGTTTTGGGGTTTTGGTGCCCTTTGGATGGTATCAGTCATTAGGCATGCTCATCACAAAATGCCAAGCAGGAAATATGGGGATGGGTCTGGACTGCATTCGCCAAGAAGTGAAACGGGCGCATAGAGCCACAACGATACGTTGATCGCAGAGGAGGGCTCCAGATGGGATGGCCAAGTATCCATGTATGCGCGGCATGCCTGAATAAGCCCTTGATGTTGCAGGAAGCCCTGGCAGATCCACCTGCTTATTCAGCACAGATAACGAATCGCCGATCGTCATAATGTCATTGACAGAGTCATGAGCTTATTGAGATGGACATTCCGCCACGTAATCCTTCTTGGCGTCATGTATATAATATCGTTTCGGTAGCTTGTCAATACAGCAAGGGTTTTCGCACTAAGGTCGCCAACACTTGACGTCGAACTGGCAAGGAGATCGGGTAGCGGATAGTTAGCATTCCGGACCGTCCTGTTTCATGTCCGGCAAGGCTGACTCGCATGTTACGAGGCCAGTACAAAAGCCGCCATCGCGAGTATAACGAGGCTGCAACATCACCACTATGGCCGCAGCTGATTTCAGAGTCGTCATTGTCGGGGCCAGCATCGCTGGCCTCACGCTGGCAAACCTGCTCCAGAAATTTGACATTGACTTTGTGGTGCTCGAAGCTTATGGGGTGATTGCCCCACAGATTGGCGCAAGCATCGGATTCCACCCGAACGGCCTTCGTATTCTCGACCAGCTGGGATGCTACGAAGACATTCTAAAGATTTCAGCACCAGCAGACACGACCACCATTCGGACAGAAGATGGCCACATTTTGCATTCGCACACTACCTCCAAACACGTTGAAGAACGGTGAAAACAACAAGCGTGTCTTCTATCTGTTTACACTACTGACGCTCTCATCGGCAGACACGGTTATCCGGTCTTGTTCCTGGAGAGACGGGGCGCGGTTCAGATCCTTTATGATCACGTTCGGGACAAAAGCAGAATACGAGTCAACCAGCGCGTCAATCAGGTCGAACTTCTGGGAGACGGTGTGCGTGTTTACACCGCATGTGGAGATAGCTTTGACGGGAGCATAGTTGTGGGAGCAGATGGAATCCACAGCACCGTTCGTGAGCAGATGTGGGGGCTGGCAAACAAGCTTCAACCAGGCTACATTCCCGCCACGGTCGGAGATTGTAAGGCAACTACTCCACCCTGCTGTTCTTCAACTGACGACATTGCTAGCCGTGCCATCCGAGTATGGGTGCATCTTTGGCATCTCGAGACCCACTGGCGACATCAAGGCTACCCAAGTCCATCTCACGCACATGAAAGATGTCACTCTCGCTGTCATGTGTGGACAGCAGGATCGGCCCTTCTGGTTCTGCTTTTTCAAGCTCGAGAAGCCGCACTACGGTATCCGCCTGCCTCGCTACAGCAAGGATGATGAGCTGCGCATAATCGAGCAAAACGCAAAAGCTCAAATCACGGAGCAAGTACGGTTCGCCGACCTGTATGCCAACGTTGAATTCTCGACCACTACGCCTCTCCCACATCATGTTTTCGAACACTTCTACTTCGAAAGAATTTGTCTCGTGGGAGACTCTGTGCACAAGGTCAGCGTCTCGCTCAGCCACAACCCAACCCGCATCACTGATCTCTGCGCAGTTCAACCCCATATCCGGCCAGGGAGGCAACAGTGCTATTGAAACTGCGACTTGCCTCGCCGACAATCTATTCGCTGCTCTGAATGCAAGCAGGGACAAGGCCCTTGACACTGCCCAGATTCGCAATGTCTTTGCCGCCACGCAGAGTACGCGACGCGCACGGGCCCAGGCCTTGGTCAAGGCCAGTATCACCGCACAGCGCATCTCTGCTTGGGAGAATGCTGCTCTGAAGTTCCTGGACACGCGTGTAGCACCCAAACTGGATACTCAAGTCATTATCGACCAGGCCAGCGAGCCGATAGTTGGCGCTGCGAGATCACGCTTCTTGCCGCTTTCCACCTCGCCGCACACGATTCCCTACGACGATGAGCTGCACCACGCGCCCCGTCCGCGGAAACTGTCCTTGCTCGTCGCCACTGGAGCTTACCTTGGTCTTCTCGCGATTGGCATTTACCATCTTGCTTACCTGCCGTTGAAGACGGGAACGCTGGAAAAGGTGCTCGGCGACATCAGGGCCAAGACAATCGAAGATGGAAGCTCTTTCACCCTCCTGGATCTCGAGAGCGTACCTATCATCGGTCCGATGCTGGCTCCTTTTGCCACCTACTTCCCCGCGACCGAGTTCGGGAACCTCGACTTCTACCTGCTCACCTTCTACCTATCGATTTCTGAATTCGTCATCTTCGCTATTTGGACACTCGAGTCCTGCCGGGCTCGACACCAGATATCGCCACTTAGGTTTGCTCTTGCCTTCGGCGCCTTGAGCCATGTCAGTGCTGTTGGCTTCATCGCTCAACTCTTCTTTCTGCTGGAGACATTCACCACCGCTTCTCCCAGCAAGTTCTGGCCGACTTCAAGACGAGTTGCGCCAGCCGATGCACAAGCCATCCTTCCGGCGATGATTGTTGGTATGCTGGTACCGACACTTCTCATGTTCGGCGGTCTACCAAGTCGCCTTGCCAGACAAGTCGCGATTCTGGTGTGGGTTTTCTTCCCGTTCTACATTCACGTCCTTCAAAAGTGGTTCGCGGCGAGATTCCGTGCTGCCGAATCTACGGTAGGATTCACTCTGCGTGCCAGCTCGCTAGTGTCTGTGGTTGCCTTACGCCGATTGTTCTACTTCTCTTTCATCATTAGCGCCTTGGGGCATTTCCTTGCTGTCGGAACGTCTTCCTTGTTACTGGGCTCAACATCCTCCGTTTTCGCATTCCGACCTAGAGGCCTATCGTCCTTCTTTGACAACCACAACATGTATTTGGTGGACTACTACATCACCATGGCCGCGGGGTTGATCTGGTCGCTGGGAAGCATCCGCGACCTGGAGAGAAACGGTGTGGTGGCGAGCGTAAAGTGGTCCGTTGTGTCTCCTGCAGCGGTTATCGGGAGTGTTGTGTTCGGGCCTGCAGCAGTCATATCCGCCATTTGTGTTTGGCGGGAAAACAAGATGGCGCAACCATTGAAAACAAGGACGCTATAGACTTGTATTTGGGCGAAGACTATGTTCAACTTCAAGATTGGGTCAGTAGGAGGGAAGAAGTCAAGGGAGGGGTTGTGGTTGCTACACGGCGGATCCAGACAGCTTGTAGGATAGCGGGTTCGATGTTTCGAGTTCAAATGACAAAGTGAGCTGGTTTGAGTCGTATCTGAATGCTGTGCTCACCCAGCTGAGCGGGTAGCAAAACCAGCCGGATTGACCTCGCAGCCACAAGACCACTGGGATCCTTTCAAGCCATAGCACAGCCCGTGCACTCGCGCTGCTATCATATTGGAGTTACGCGTCAGGTCCCACCTCCGGAGTCGGCAGCACACCTCCGCTGCGGGGTTTCCCCGCTCTTGCCACGTGCAACAAAAGAATTGGGCAGCAGAGTGTGGAAACTTGCCACCATAAGAAGGATCAAGTCTGCAAGAATTCAGATTTTCGAACACGGGCTGTTCGACTTCTGTGAATTCGGAAAACACCAGTCCTATTACTATTGCGGCCCATAGACTTTTGCTCATTCACCTTCTCGAAACAGAATGCATTACATCATTGGCCTCAACAGCGGCTCTTCCTTTGATGGCATAGACGCAGTGCTGTGCAAAATCGACTTCGCCCCGGACGGTCACCCCACGAAGCCATCTTTCGTTGATGCGCTCACCATCGACTGGCCCGAAGATCTGCGTTCTCAAGTCCTTCTTGCATTCGCCAACCAAGTCACACTGTTTGAGATGACCCGGCTCAACTACGCAGCCGGAGCAATCTTCACTGAGGCCGTCAACCAGCTTCTCGCCAAGTCCGGCGTTGGAGCGGAGGCGGTTGAGGTGATCGGCTACGATGGTCAAACCGTGTACCAGGAACCTCCGGACCACGAGAAGCAGCGGGAATATATCAACAGCAGGAACACTAGCTTGGTTGACAAATGGACCAAAGGCGGATATGCATGCGGCTACTTCATCGTCGAGTCTGGGGTCGTGGCGGCACTGACGAACATTACGACGGTGACCCAGTTCAGGCCCGTTGACCACGCGCTTGGAGGGTCGGCGGCGCCTTTGATGCAATACTTGGACTTCGTATCGTTCCGCGACCAGGGACAGACTGCTACGCTGAATATAGGCGGCATCGCGAATCTTCAGCTAGCAGACGCAGACCGGAGCAAAATGATGGCGTTCGACACCGGTCCGGGCAATGTTATGATTGACCACGTGATGAGAGCACGCAAAGGAATGGAGTATGACAAGAACGGGGCATGCGCTGCAAACGGAAAAACAATTCATCTGTTACTGGGTGAGATGCAGAAGCATGAGTTCTTCTCCAGAAACCCACCTCGCTCCGCGTGGAGGCTAGACTTCGGCGCCGACTACGCCGACAGCATTCTGGCTAAGTATGAGGATGCGAGCACGGAGGACCTGGTGGCTACATTGACGGAGCTCACGTCCTGGTCCATTGAACGTTCTTTGGTCGACCATGTGCTGCCTAAAGCTCCCGGACTCTCTCAGCTCATTGCGAGTGGAGGTGGCACGCGGAATGCGACGCTCATGAGCAAGATACGGGAGAGACTGGCACATCATGGACTGGAGCTTAGGCTCAGTGGCGAGTTCGGATTGCCAGAACAGTACAAGGAAGCCATCAAGTTCGCAACTTTGGCGTTTGCTGCAAAATTCGGTTTGGCAAACAATATTCCCGCGGCTGGAGGGGCATCGTGTTATGCTGTGCTGGGAAAATTGACTATGGCACCTAGGTTGGCGAAGCTTGCTGGGTAGATGATAGATGTTGCGTCTTCTTCTTAAAGGGCGTAATGGACCAGAACTCTCATCAGCAGTAGTTACACAAGTCCGCATCAGCTCCCCAGAACGATGTGGCTGCAGGATACCGTGAATCCAAACCTCGAGCTCAATTTCAACCATCTCTCACACGACCGCTAGCAGCATGTCAATGACGAAAAACAGTTTTGTGACCGGTGCATTATTGCCATGTGAGCATACCGTAGAATAATACAGAGCCGTTCCTCCGCGCAGCGATGTGAAATCTACAAAACTTCCCTCGTATCCAGTGAGATAGTAGCCACTCTACTACGCATAATATCAACTTCACTACACAACTCCATCTTTCGAAGCTGTGCTAGTTGAGACCTTCGTTTTATAGTAAAGGACCTCCGCAAGTGAAAGTGTTCCCAAGTGGAGCGCCAAACAGGCTGGCATCATCGAAGTAGTCGACACTGTAGTCAATGTCTACACATTTGTAGTCTGAGAACCAAGTGATGTTAGCATGTGATGAGACTTTGGGATCCTCACTTGGGGATGAGCTCCTGCGGTGAGCTGCTGAACTGGAAGACCTACTATCAGGTGCACTACCACCATCTGGTCCAACATGAGGGCAATGTACATCTGTCCGCAGTCAGCATCCAACACTCCCATCCAGAGCGAGATTTCATGATACCTACCGGGACGAACCTTCGTGAGAAGAAGGTGAATTTGCCTGCATACAACATTATCGCCCCAGGCCTCGTCAAAAGACCCAAAGGGTTTCAGCTCAAGCTGGGCGATGCAGGATACCACGTCGGAGTATTGCTGGTCCTTGCCCTTGCACCTGTCTTGGATTTGTGGGCATATAGCTGCGGTAACAGCTTTCTGAATGACGACGTTATCGAAGTCGATATTATTCCCCACTTCGGTCCAGGTCTGTATCGAGAGTCAGCCTTTTTTTGTTCGACTGACCATGGTTTGCGCATAAGCTTACCTGCAAGTTGGGAATCCAGGCGTGATAGTTCAGCACAGCTCCTTGCTCATCAAACTTCCAAAAGGCAACCTGTGTGCAACTGGCATGAGTGATAGCTCCATCGAATACGAAGGAGAGAGGAGAGAACAGTACCTGGGAAAGCGTTGTCGTCGGCTTTGATAAGTCCACCTGTCCTGTGGTGTTGTCCACTGTGCCAGTTCGGAGATAGACGAGGGAAGACGCCACGTCCGCGCATCCGCTTGTGAACTCGACAACCTCCGCCTTGTAGATGGCAACACCGGCCGGATTGCTGTCTGGCGTTGGCGCCAGTCCAAAGAAGTACTCGATGCTGTCGTCGAAACCTGTGAAATTTCCGACCGGGCTGATGCGGCCGACAGCATTTTCGTTGAAGAGACCGGCGGGGACTGCAGACGCACCCTGGCTGACTATAGGAGCGTTCTTGGGATACAAGGTGAGGTCATAAATCTTGCGTATGGTGTCGAGATTGCGATTGATGTAGTCCGGCTGTGCTTGGGCGGAGGCAGTGGCGAAAAGCGCACTGAGGAATGCCAATACCGGCAAGATGGTTTTTCCGAGCATGATGGGCGGGTAGAAGTTGTCCAGTTGATGGAAGAGTGTAGATTTGATCGGGTGAAGGGTGATTCTTTGTTCCGGCGGTAGCCAGGGCAAGGCAGCTGATCGGCGAGGAGAGGAGTCACACTGAGTTGGGATGAGCTTAGAAAAGCACCACGACTCGGGGAGAATCAAGTTGAGTCCGTGAAGTTGGCTGGAGATTCGGAGCTAAGGTGAAAGAAAGAATCGAGGAGACGGTGGGAAGAGGGCGGGAGGCTTTATGAGCGAGCCGGGAGGATCGCCTCCGGTGATGTGAGTTGAAGACAAATGGATGCTGCTAACATGTGCTTCCTCCTTGAAATTCCCAAAATTTCTGGAGTGGGGGAAGGTCAACCCTGGTGATCCGCCCTGGCATTTTTCGGAGATCCAGCTTTGTGTAAGTGTAGCTCGTATCGTGCAGGCTTCGGACTGCTAACTCGCAAACGTCCCAGTCCTATTCGGTACTGAAACGTCCCAAAGGAACCAACAAGGAAAGAAATTGCGTAGCTTCTTTACCCTCTTGGGCCACTTAACGGTCGAAGGTACACCTCCAATGCAATTTAAGTAAGGTTAAGCTGTCGAAACAGGCTCACCCCTATGCTACGAATTTAAGGTTGTGGCTGAGTGCTTAAACGTCCATCTGCCTACCAAACGCACAAACACAGCAGTAGTCCTGAATGTCGGAACACGTCGGCAACGCTAGTGGAGCTCGGCATGAAGTAACGCAGCAGAATCACCCCCGCCGTATCAAAGCCCCCATGAACGTCTTGAATCTACCTAACCAAGCAGTACCAACATGTTCAATTTCCGCAGAAGAACTCAGTTCAGGAGCGCATATGCTCCACAAGGGTTCTTTCCAAGCTCACTCAGCACAGCTACCTAACAATGTATCAAACCCAGAGGTTTGCCGCGCTGGCAACCTGCAAGCTCTTGCTTATTCCGTTAGGCTGCTTTCCAATTGCTTTGCTCTCACGCTTAAGTAGCAAACTACATTACTTGCCGCTTCACGTGCGTCCACGTTAGATTCATTACAGGCATCAACCTGGGCTCCAAGTCCACCGATCCCTGCTTCAATTCGATTGCTGCAGGATCACGGAAACCGGCAGGCACCGTTTAGAGATGCATCTCAGTGGATCGAGGTACGATACCCAATGCCGAAGACTGGCATAAAACCGGATAACCTCTTGCATTGATCTGCGCGGTGGCGAGGACTGTACAAGGATGTATGATCTTCAATGCGACGCCTTGAAACATTTCCAACATCACCACGCACTTAGCCGTCAAAGCATTGCGGACAGCAAGAATGTCCAGGTTAGCAGACACTAGAATATTCAAGCGTGAGTGTAGTCTGTAGAGAAGATACGGCATGAGCTTCCCCATGCTTTTCCTCGCGTGATGAACGTGAGCCTGCATGCACCGCAAACTTTCACTTCGAACCCTTTCTCCGAAACTTCTATATCCTTGCGAACATCTGATTGCGATGATCACTTCATGATCGAAAGAGAGGTGATGTTTGCCCGCTTGAGCACCCTCATTCAGGCCCCCGTGCCTCCATGGAATGATCCAGCCTTGCGGATGCTGCAATATAGGAATACCAGCCATGGCGACAAGTTTAGATTAGTATTGCAATTTTTGGGGATGGTTAGACGGCAATGAGAGATGCGGGGTTGGCGTGGCGATCTGTGTCCTATAGGCGGGACCAGAGGCACGGCGGGAGATGAGAAGAGACGGAGAATTCGGCAACGTGGCTCAGTTTCCGCAGCCCATCTTGAAATAATCAAAGAGTAATTTGCGAACACTTAAGAGAATTTCATTCGTAGTGATTCCTTTGGCTTACTTTATTGATCAAACACTGCGTGCATCACATTCCTCACCCCGCACTGCATCCCAGCAGCCTCATCAATACGACAGCTTGACCCAATGTCCCTCCGACGGCACCCCATCCACAACCACAAACATCAAATACACCCCGGGCTGCGCGGTGCTCGGTCCCGGCGGCGCCCTCACCACCCTCTGCCCCGAGGCCTTCCCCTTCGCCACCTCCATCCTCACCATGCGCTGGCCCATCGCCACGGCATGGGTGTGGAAGCCCGGGTTCACCAGCACGACATCGACCTTGTCGCCGTCCAGGCTGCTCTCGACATCGAACGTCTTCCCGTAGACGACTGCGTCGGGCACGGTCTTCCAGGCGGGGCGCTCGGGGGCGTCCATGTACGGCGGGCTGAAGATCTCGACGCGGTACTCGGTCGGGAACTTCGAGTCCTCGCGCTGCTGCTGGTTGAGGAAGCCCTGGTGGCCGTTGTTGCCGAACTTGGGCCAGCCGCCGGGCACGCCGCCGTCGGCCGTGTAGAACACCATCGGATTGGAGCCGGCCACGACGACCTCGCCCGACGGCAGCAGCGACGCCACGCTGTGGTACATGCGCGGGATCGCCGTCTCCGGCATCGCGGTGAAGCGGCTGCCCCGCGGCGCCCGCGGGTCGTAGATCAGCGGCGCCAGCACCGGGTCGTCGGCCATGAAGCCGCCGGCCGAGCCGCGGTGCGCGCCGTTGATGAAGAGCACGGTGCCGTCCGGGAGGAGGATGCCATCCGTCATGGTCTGCGGGCCGTTGGGCAGGTTGTCGTCGGCCGTCCAGACGGGGTTCTCCGCGTGCGGCGCGATGGTGTAGCAGTCGTCTAGGGCTTGCGGGTCGGGGATGTCGCCGCTGGACCCGCCGCAGAGGAGGACGGTGGGCTCGTAGGCTGGGGCTTCGAGCGGGAGGAGGACAGAGGTCGCGGAGGAGGGGAAGCAGCGAGGCTCGAGGGGCACGTCCGGGAGCTGCTTGACAAGCTTGTCGTTGTGGTAGTCCCACACGATGGCTTGGTTGCCGGCGATGGTGAAGACTTCGCTGGCAGCGCGTGGGTTGGGGAGTTGGTGGACTGGGTGGAGGTCAGTTGGGGGCTCAGCTGCGTTGTGGGGTGGGCGGTGGCTTACGGATGGGGTACAGGTTGTATGATTTGTTTGGCTGGTTGTTCTGCTCCTCGGTAAACTCCAGGATCGGGAGGTTCACAGGCGCTGGGGCTTGGCCATTTTGCTTGATGAGCTCGTACGTGGGAACGTTGATGCTCGCTTCGTTCAGCACCAGAAGGCCCACGTCCGAACCTCCAACGACCAGCACATCGCCATTCGGCAGCGTTTCAGCAGTCGGGTACCACCTCTTGGCCTGGAGATGGGAACCACCCTCGGTGAAGTCCATGTCGCAAGCCCCGTTGGCGCAGGGGCCAGGGGGATACGTACGGATGGCGTCAAAGCCGTCACCGACACCGGCTTTGGCGTCGGGTTCAGCGCCGGCGAAGTTTACCATAGTCCCATCAGGGAAGAATGAGCCAGCAGAGCAGAACGTGTTGGACTTGGGATGGAGCTTGCGGAGGGCGTTGGTGCGCAGGTCGTACTCAGTGGCGAAGACGGCCATGTCTGAATCGTCGTAGTTGTAGGGGTCTTTGGAGTGAGCTCCCGTCTTCAAGTCCACGCCAGGTCCGCCATAATTGGCATGGTAGCTGGGACGGATGTTAGTGGTGTCACAGGCAATGGCTGGTCAAGTGACAGAGAGCTTGACGTTGTCTGCGCTTACTTGTCAAGGAAAACCGCAGTCTCGGTGTAAGGAGGAATGAAAAGCATCTGCGCAGTGCACCCTGATGATCCCACGGTCCTGAATCCAGCTGCTGCGGCATGGTGGACAATGCCAGACAGGGCTGCCTATCTGAAGATCAGTAATGCTTCCGAAAGAGGCAAGGGAACGGCGTGGCTTACAGCACGGAGGAGACGGGACTGCATTTTGACGGTTGAGGAGAGAAGTCGTTCAATGAGAGACGGATTAAGGGACTAGAGTATTAGAACATTAAGATACCCTGATGGCAACAGAGCGGACGACTGCGGGCCAGAGCAAACCTCCCGTGCAGACTGAATGAGAGGGCGGAGAGGGCGGCGCTTTATGGAGGCTGGCGGGCTGAACACTATCCTATACTAATGCGACACATACGAGGAGCATCTTGGGAGGTAACTCAGTGATCCACCTAAGGTCGCTCAGTTTGGCTTGGCATTTGGTCCTTCGGATTTCTATAATCAGCACACGGGCCTTAGGTGCGGGCGGAAGGCTGCGCCGCAGCTGATGGGCTGTCGAAAGCCTCTGGAATCATGCCGACTCGTCTTGGCGTTTGGCCGTGCGGCTCCCGGCGGAGGCTGGCCTTGCCGAAGCATGTTGTTTGCTTTTCGGGGCTGCATGAGTTGCCTTTTGGGGGCCTGGTCGAGCACGAGTCCACGCCCTGTCATCCACGACGCTTCCCTTGCTGTCCGCCGTGAATAGGACCTTAGCACGCACGAGTGAGCTGATTGGCAGTCCTGGCGGCGCGGGCGTAGCGCTGCAGAGCCGCCGGGCTGAGGCGAACGAGAGTCGGCGAAAGCTAACGGGCATGGTGGAACCACGGATCCTTAATCAAGCGACACGACCGCGCTCCAGGACCATCCCAGGCAGCCGTCAGGCCCAACCGCCGCTTCGACTGCCAGACGTGGCAGCTCGAAAAGGGGGTGGTAGAGCAAAAGGACCAGAATACGAGGGCTCGAGGCGTTGCTAGCTGTCGGCGCGAGAGCGCTAGCACCGCCAGTTGACATCATTGGATCTGGCGCCGCTGATGATCTCCAAGATACCGCATCTTGCCTTCGCGCGCCGGTGCCTGCTGCCTTCTATTTTTGCAGCACCGATCCGGCCCCTGCTGCCGCTCCCGCTCTGCCCTTCCCGGCTCATCAGCAACCCCAATCAGGCTTCATGCATGCGCATCCCACCAGTCTTTACCTTCTTCGCCCGAGCGTGCCGTGGAACCACCTTTCGCGGCCATCTTTGCGAAGAAACAAAGCCACCCTTTCGTGCTGCAATGCAACCCTCCTCCTTAGCCGCGCGCGTTTGATAGACAGCGCAAAGAAGCGCATGCGCTGCATCTCGGAGATTTTGTTTTTCTCCATGTCTTTGTATTTCGCCGTCCGGAGAGCTCCGCGGAGAGTCGCTTGTGTGGGAGCTTTCTGGAAATCGAGCATGAGTCGTAACACTGTGGACCTGTTTCATGCGTATTGAAGTAGCCGAACACAAGCCCGTGAGGTATATTCGTAAGGCCGCCCCTATAAACCTCTACGCAGTAAGATATAATATTTGCGCCGCCGTTGCCAGCCTTGTCCAAGCAAGATAGTCGTCACATGCAATCCCTCAGATGCAGAAGACTAAGCTGGGCTGAACCGCATCAATACCACCAAGTGAAACGTGCCGCGATGCGATTACGTAGCGTCTGCCATCGAAAGAACCGAGATACCCGGAAGCGCAGTCGTTCTGGAATATATGTACATTGCGCGACAGGTTTTGCGTGGCGCCAACTGAAGAGGGCGAGACATTGACCACCTGCGAGAGGGAAAAGCGTCAGTTCCTAGGATGCATACGCCGGAACATGGGGGTCGTGAAATACATCTCAAGTGATTGCAACCGCCCGATTTGATGAAGACAGAATCGCAGTGGGGGCAGCGCCTAGCACCGTCGCCCTGGTTTTTCACGGCGTGCAGTGTGTCCTGCATCTGTCTTGAGAAGGCAGTCTGCTTGCAGCTGAGGCCTTCATGCCACGGACTTTTGCACTTCTGGCAGCTGACAACTTTGCAGTGGTAGCACTGAACGCGTAGACAGTCGGGCTCCTGCAGCCAGCCTGCAGGACAGTCGGGTGCTGGACACCATGTAAAACCGGGAATAGCGTACATGACGTGTCGAGTGAGAAGGGTATCGTATCTAGAGGCAGCTTCAGGCGTGCAATGGGCCTTTATGAATCTCGCGGCATCCCACACTGTGCCGCAGTGGAAACATTTCCGTCCGTAGCCATATCCACCACCATTGTAGTCAAACCAGGAAGCCACGCACTCGGCGATGCAATTCTTGCAGGTAGGATATTCACCGGTCGCGGACAAGCAGCTGCCGGTTGAAAGAGTAAGTGTACCGGCATCGTGGAAAGCACTCGGGGGCTTCTTATCGAAGCACAATTGGCAGGTGAGTAGGTTCGGGTTGCTGCCGGCAGGAGTGATGGCGTTTGCATCCATATTGGACTGGTGTTGGATTTCCTGAAGACAATGGGTAGCTTGGTGGTAAGGAGTCGTTCGTTTTGAAGATCAGCAACAGGGCCATGGCCCACTGAGATTTTAATATGTAGCGAGGACGATGCTGGGTCGGATCGCCAATAGCTCTACGGGAGATGGAACCGTGGCAAAGGCAAAGTCAGGGTCAAGCCCACCCATTGGAAGAGGAGAATGGTCCAGTGGCTTGTCAACGCGAGGCGGTGTGGTACTTGTTAGTAGTCCCTTGAAGAGTTGGACGTCAGCAATTTCAACTCGGTGTTGTGCTACCATGTGCACGAAACCGCTATCATTAGAAGAGTTGACTGGAGGCTGAGCACTTCGGCCTCGCTGGAGCTGCAGTCAGTGGTTCCAGCCAGGCCCAGCACCAGGGACAACCACTATCTAGGGTGAGTCAACACAGCCAACCATGGAACAGGCTTGCAGCATGAGGCAGAGTGCCAACACCGATACCGAGGGCACAGAAATGGTGGGATCCGACATATCCAGGGTGGTTGAGCTTGGTAAGTTCAACACAACGGCCGCAGCTGAAGCATCAGTGTCGCCTAGATGGACGCAAGACGGCAGCCTCGCGATGCGACGAAGCGCGGATGGCGAAGCGGTGATGCAGGATGCTGGTGGCGGAGGTCGCTGCAGGAACGGCGCTGGATCGGGAGTTTGCGGCTCGACTTGCCGCGTCGCTGACAAAACGGCGCGTCGGGAAAAGTCCACGAACCCGTCGTCGACGTCAATTGCCCAGCAGCACCGCTTCCATCCTCCTTGACGGCCTCCATCCGTTTCCCTTGAGCCGCCCGCCGAAGCCCGCGCCCAACATGTTCCGCCCGGCATCGCGCGCCGTGGTGCGCGCCGCCTGCAGCTCGCCGCGCGCCCTCCACAGAGCTCCCGCCGCCCGCAGGCTCGTCAGCACCGCACCGCCCACCCAGAAGTCGCGCAGCTGGAAGAGCTCGCTGGCGCGCTGGGGCCTTGCCGGTGCCGCCGTCTACTACTACAACACCAGCAATGCCTTCGCCGAGGAGCCCACGTGTAAGCGTCTCCGAGCTGCCCGCCCGCGCAGCTAGCTGGCTGACCCGCTCCCAACACCCGCAGTCGTAGCGCCGCACCACGCATCCGCCGATGCAGAGCAGCTGCCCACCCTCGAGTCCATCGCTGCCCAGCGCCGGCAGCGCGCCGAGGCTGAGGCCGCCGCGCGACGGGCCGCCGCCGCACAACAAGCCGCGCCCGGCTCGCCCGAGCAGCTGGAGGCCGAGGCCGACCAGCAGGGCGCGTTCAACCCGGAGACGGGCGAGATCAACTGGGACTGCCCGTGCCTGGGCGGCATGGCCCACGGGCCCTGCGGCGAGGAGTTCAAGGCGGCGTTCAGCTGCTTCGTCTACTCGAAGGAGGAGCCCAAGGGCATGGACTGCATCGACAGGTTCAAGTACGCATCTCAATGGCTGTGCGTTGTCGATGGGACAAATGGCTAACGGCGGCACAGGGGCATGCAGGACTGCTTTAGGCAATACCCGGAGATCTACGGCGAGGAGCTGGACGGCGATGAGGAGGACAACGTCGCCGGAGAGAGCGTGGACGCCGCGGTGGCTCAGGATCTCGCGGCGGTGCCCGAGAAGGCCGTCGAGACAAAGCAGAAGCCGGCCGCCGAGAGCTAGACTGCTGTGCCACAGCCACGGCAATTGGGAAAACAGCGGGATTCCATCACACGCGGGACAGGTTCATCTGGAGAAGAGAGCAAAACACCACACTCAGAGCAACAGTGCGAAGCGGAGCGGCCGGGGCAGGCGGGGTGGCCGGCGATGTACAATAGGAGCGAATGCATTGGTGGAGACAGCGTCTGGCGCATGTAGAGCGGGCAAACCCGGGTGTACAGTTGGATGGCGTTCGCAGTCGCTGCTCGCCGCGCACAATGGACGGCTCTCGAAGGCTGAGGAAAAACGAGCACAGACGCGCAGTTTGCGAGAGGCAGCGCGTGGGGCGCTGGCGCGCACCCACTGTGACGTGTGGGAGGTGAAAAACGGCGAGCGCGCCAGGATGCGCCGAGCCAATGACGTCAAGCTGGTGTTGAGCTAGCCAGTCGAGGCTGGAGGCCATGTGAAACCGGGACAGCTCGTCACGCCCGCCGCCCTCTCTTAAACCTCGCCCATCGTGTGATCCCCTCCATCACGCGTGCCCTCCAACGTATCTCTGCTATCTCCAGCTCGCCGCTCCCGTGCTTCTGCGCACCTGCGACTCTCCACCACACCCACCACCGCACCACCACCCAACCCGCCTCCCACCACCCGCCGCCATGTCGTACGCCTCCGTTGCTGCCAGCGGCCCGTCCCAGTCGGCCGAAGAAGTGAGTCCCGCCGTCCGCCAGTGCCTGCAGGCGCGCGCAAGCTAACCCTGGCGCAGGCGTAAGTGGCCCCGTCCGCGGCCGTTTGTCGAGCACAGCGACACGCGCACGCACACGCGACCCGGGCGAGCCGTGGTTCGGCGACGCGGGGTGGGCACAGCAGCGAGGCATTGCTTGGGCGCGCACGGCGGTTGTGCCTGGCGGTAGCGATCGTAGGGCTGAAGGCGAAGCCCAAAGTGCACAGCCGGAAGATCACTCAACCCTTCAGTTGCGACGCCGTTTCAAAACCGCGCCGCAGCATGCCTCTCCTGCTGAGCCCACCCTCCTCTCGCCCGTCATGACCGCCACCCTCTCTCCCCAGGTCGCGTGGGACCTGTTCCCGTCGTCGTTGCGGCGCGTGTCCATCACCGACGAGCTGCTTGCAGAACTGGTCAAGCCACCCACTCTAACTCCTGACCCCAGGCGCGCCCCGCCCGTTCCCGAGGTTGCCCACACCGACGAATCCACCCACTCGCTGATCGATGTCGACTCCCCGCACGTGTCGTCCGTCCCCTCCGACTTCGAGTCGCAGTCGATAAAGACCGAGACCCAGGCCGACCGCGTCGAGCGCGAGATCCAGGACCTCGAGCGCCAGGCACAGGAGAAGTTCCGCCAGGACAGGGAGAAGGCCAAGGCCAAGGGGCGCAAGGCCGGTGCGCGCATCCGCGACAACGCCGGCAACCCCGTGGTCATTGGCAACGCCGTCACCATCGGCGCCCTGGGCGCCGTCCTGGGCTTCGGCGCCTACAAGAAGTACACCGCAGGCCAGCTCAACTGGAAGCTGGCCGGCGCTTGGGCCGGGGCTGTGGGTCTGTTTGGCGTTGCTGATTACTACGTTTCCAAGTGAGTCGCTTGTTCCGCTGACCGCCTTTGCCGGGGCCCGCAAACGCTGACACAGGCCCAGATTCCTCTTCGAGAAGTACCCCCCGAAGAAATAGACGACTCTTGATGATACCTACGCGGCGGCGTTCTGCAGGCCTGTTCAGTCTTCTGGCTTCTCTTTCTTCTCTCAGATCCCGCGCTTTTGACAGAATGCGTGTCACTTGACTTTAATACCACTCTTCTCAAATACCAGTACACTTCTACTTGATCTTGTTCGCATTCCTCTTACTCCGTGACCATCTCATGCTTGTCTCCCCTGCCCATGTCATCCTCGTTTTCCCTGTCCGTCTCATCCCCGTCTCCCCTCTCCACCTCCCCCTCCTCCACCTTCCGCCACTCCCGGTTACAAAACCTCACCTCCAACGCCTCGACACCCACCGCCACCGCCCTCTCCACCACGCCCGCAGCCACCATCAAAGCAGCATCGCTCGCAAACCCCGCCTCAACCACCCTCTCCCCTCGAACTTCCATGCCCCTCGCCTCCCCGGTCTCCTGCCGCACGAACGCCCGCTCCACGCGCGCGCCCCGGTCGCGGAACCAGCCGCCCCGGCCCGCCACGGCCCACGCCCGCTCCACCGTCGACACGTCCACCGGCGTCAGCCCGTGCAGCGCCAGCGCCGCGCCCACCCCGGCCGCCGCCTCGCCCAGCGCCGCCCGCGCCCCGCGCATCAGCGAGGCGGCGCGTGAGCCGTCGGCGCCGGCATGCTGGGTGGTGGTCTGGATGGTGAAG